>JAWQUT010000521.1:133828-173297 GCA_033807755.1 Ellobium chinense | reverse complement strand
GAAGGTTAACCCTTGCTCGTCGGACCTCCTCTCGCTCCCTGAAGTCTACGAAGGAGGCGATGATGGGTCTCGGTTTGTCGACCTTGCTGCCTACTAAATTGCTGCTTCTGTGGGGTTTCCCGAGACGGTGCGCACGCTGGATAAGCATGTCACGACTGGCCTGTCCCATTTTCATTTTGTCCTTAATGAGATCCTGCAGCAGCTTCATGCAGTCCTCATCACTTTGTTCCGGGATTCCATAGAATAACAAATTATTTCTACGACTTCTCGCCTCCACTTCGATTGCATCTGCCTCCAAAGCATCAATCTTTTTTCCCATCTTCTTCACTTCTTCTGACATTTCGTCTACTTTCACGACAGTTCTTTTAAACTCTTTCACTGAAACATCTACACTTTCCACCTTCTTTCTGACAGTCTGCAGAGTTTCTTCATTCTCTCCTATCTTCCCCTCCATCTTTGTCATGCGCTCTCCCATCTTCTTGCTCAGCGCTTCCAGCTTCCTGTCCTGTTCCCCAAGCCTTGCCATAACTTCCTTATCCAACGTGTTGCTCACTCTATTCATGATGTTAGCCAAGCCTGCAACGTCGTGGCTGAGAGTTTGCAACACCTTCATCATTTCGTTCATCTGCATCCTCAGTTCCTGCACCTCCGCTTTATTTTCATCCTGTATCTCTTCTGTACTGGTCTCGGCGTCACCACTGCAGGGCCTCAATATTTTAAGACTCCCCTTCAGCTGCTCCATGTCACTCACCGACTTCACAAAGACTTCCTCACGCCCCTGATCCTCTCCCGACATTCCAGCAAACCAGTGTGGCGTAGAGTATCAACTCGTGCAATGACAATCAGTGACTGTTAGCTGCACACGAGAACCTTGCCCTTTGATCTGCTTAGGTTTATTAACTGAGCTAATTAGGGCGGGTGGGGGGACTTCTATGATCGAGGTAAGGTCTAGTAATGTCGACTCTTCAGGGGTGGGTAGGGGTTAACACTCCAAATCACTGCTAATCAACGACAAAGTGTCACAATTCTCCCACAGGCGGTGCACTGTACATAACAATATCCAGTAGTAATATAGAATCACAAAAGGCACTCAATGCGAATATCTCCACCACTACAGCTGAGTGCGATCCACGTCCGCCATGTTGCTCATCATAAGTTACAAATAATCAAGTGAGAGTGAAAGGGAAATTATCCATTATGATTTCCCTTTTCTGTCTTTCTATGTTTTGTTTTGGTTCCTCACAAGTCTTGAATAAAATCAATGGATCAAAGGGACACAATGAAACTAGAATCAAAGTTTCAGTAAGTCTTAGGCACAGCGATCAGCGGTTTTCACACCTTGTTTTATTTATCTTGTGTCTAGAGAGAATGTTAGAGTGTTACGTGTAAAAAGCACATTCATGTGGACATGTTGACACTTTCAGTCTCCGCCCACATCTCCTATTTGGTCAAATAACGTCATCTGCTCATGTCTTCTCACTTCCCGATTTGTCTCTAAGTGTTTGTGGGCTTGACCCATTAAACAAAAATCATTGAACTAGACTGTGAAAAGGGTAATAGTGGTTTAACTCTTTATTTATTCAATCTGCGAAGTCCAGTTGTTATAAAGTGTTCAAGTGAAGAGATATGAAATTATTTTTGTATTTTGTTCTAGTGAGTTTGACCTCTAGATTTACTAACTTGACGAAGTTGTCGATCCTGAATGTAACTGTAGATAGAATCTGCTACCCACAGTTACTGCCTACAGTTGAGTTAGATCACTCGTGTCTTGATGGGATTAACTAAACTCGTACCCATGACAACTGCTCCATCAAGACGTCCCCACCTCCGCACCCCCCTCCCCCGCCCATCCAACCCCTCCACCTCCCTCACCTTGTAATGACTGAACAAACTCAAGCTCCACATGACAATGACAAACGAACATGCTTATTAGAGAGATGATGTTAACACATGGTATTTTACAACGATCGTATTTACAACGGTACGTATGCGCACATTATCGTTTTCTATCTCAATGTCACTTAAGCAGGTTATCTCGCAGTTAGTACACCATGGTGTCAACACGATCTTGCTATGATAAAATGTTGTATAGTAATACACTCTTATCGTCTATCTCACAAGTTCAGCTGTATAGTAATATCATCTGTCTCACAAGCCCAGCTGTATACTAATATCATCTGTCTCACAAACCCAGTTGTATAGTAATATCATCTGTTCACAAGCCCAGCTGCATAGTAATATCATCTGTCTCACAAGTTCAGCTGTATAGTAATAGCATCTGTCTCACCAGCCCAGCTGTATAGTAATATCATCTGTTCACCAGCCCAGCTGTATAGTAATATCATCTATTCACAAGCCCAGCTGTATAGTAATATCATATGTCTCACAAGCCCAGCTGCATAGTAATATCATCTGGCTCAAAAGCCCAGTTGTATAGTAATATAATCTGGCTCACAAGCCCAGCTGTATAGTAATATCATCTGTCTCACAAGCCCAGTTGTATAGTAATATCATCTGTCTCACAAGCCCAGCTGTATAGTAATATCATCTGTCTCACCAGCCCAGCTGTATAGTAATATCATCTGTTCACAAGCCCAGCTGTATAGTAATATCATCTATTCACAAGCCCAGCTGTATAGTAATATCATCTGTCTCACAAGCCCAGCTGCATAGTAATATCATCTGGCTCACAAGCCCAGTTGTATAGTAATATAATCTGGCTCACAAGCCCAGCTGTATAGTAATATCATCTGTCTCACAAGCCCAGCTGTATAGTAATATCACCTGTCTTACAAGCTCAGCTGATAGTGTGCACAGCCGAATCCAGTAAAGTAGAAATATCACAGTAAGTCAAAGATTCTCAAGGGAGTCCCAAACACACGTTTAGATGAATACTATTCTGCACCGTCTTCTCAGTTGTACTTTCTTAACAAACATGTATGTCCATTCTGTGTAAGAATCGCTTGATACATACTAATAGCTTACTGTGGTGGGGGAGGGNCTGATACATTCCCCGTGTTTCACGTGTAAGTCTGTTCTTAATCTTACGTGTGCACTAGATGTGACTTTTGGGAATCAGCCCAGTATATTACTGTATATTCCTTCTGTCATCATATTATTATGAGACATATTATCTCCAGATCTGTCAAAAACTCAACCAACTCTTCGTACAAGAACCCTTCCCATCCCCCCTCCCAACTCACCTCCCTCCCCGCCATCCCCGCCACTTACACAGATCAACATCATCTCCAGTCGCACTTGACCAAATTTACGAGCAATGACCAGCGACTGGACTACAAACTAAACCATCCTTACTATGAATAGGGTTGCGGCTTGTGAAGGTCATGTTTACACACAGTGCTCAGGGCACCTTTTAGGGATTTAAAGCATTTCAAAGATGACGTTTGAATGTAAGTTATTCACCGCCAGACGAGGGACATTCCATGTCATATTTTCACACAGTTTCTCACTTAATGCAGGTAGCCATCTTGTCTTAGACCGGCCTTGTCTCACGCTACATATTTCTGGACTTTCTCTGGCTCTGTGCAATTATTTTATATAGTCCAGGTGTGTCCAGGTGTGTCCAGGTGTGTCTATATAGTCCAGGTGTGTCTATATAGTCCAGGTGTGTCTATGTAGTCCAGGTGTGTCTATATAGTCCAGGTGTGTCTAGTTCATCGAATCTATTGGTTTTCTTGTACATTATTCGGATTATCAAATGTCCTCCCTATCCGGTGAAACCCTGTATGTAAATTGTGGTGGAGAAAAATATTTTCGATTTCACATTATTATTAGCGCTATTCGCGTTAAGAGTAAAATAACTGTGGAAATAGAAGTCACAAGAGAACATTGCTGACTGTGGTGTACCGGACGATGGTTAATAGACGACTGAACATAAATGACATTGGACATAGTCAACTCCGCTTATTTGCAACTGCTCGGAAGTATGAGCAAAGTTGTGATTACAGGTGCTTGTGCGTATCCAATATTTGTCATTTTATTGGATTTCTAGTAAGCGGAGGTTGCTATTATATGGTAGCAGTAGGCCGAGGTGGTTGTACTATATAGTGATATTACACTGTGGATCAGCAAAGATAAAGTCTAACGAGTTGTTCGCCTTTCTTCTAGTTCTGGTCTCATGAAATATTTACCCTCCTAACTAGCTCTAATAACAGACACTGACATCTGCACACAACACAGATCACATCACCTCGCCATCTACACACAGCACACTACACATCACCTCTTCACCAGCACACAGCACACTATACATCACCTCTTCATCCAGTTTGGATATATATTCGTGGATGTGTCAGTTCCTCCACTTTGTTTCCCAAGTTGACCGGATATCCGAATTTTAATGCCTGGCCCTAACCATCAGAGCAACTAAGGTCCCTGGGATAGTGCTTTGGTACTGTCATTAAACCTTGTCTAAATAGAAGTTCTAGAGCATAGTACTAATACTGTCTGACATAGGTAGGGTGTACACCAGACTATTTCACTTCCTTTAATGGACAATATTATTATATCCCAGGACTCTCTTGCTTTAGTTATCAAGTTGTCAATAGCACCTGGTATTTTCTTAGGCAATTTTAAGTAGTTCCTATAAAATCAGAAAACTGGCCATGGGGAGGGGGAAAGGATTTGGATTTGAATTTTAAAAGCTTACATAGGTGCAGATATTTGTAGACTCAGAATAGGTGAGTTTTAGCCACTCAAGTATAAAATTCGTGGTTGTTGCTAGGTAGGTAAGGTTACCCTGTTTACTGAGTGAAAAGGCCTAAAATATTTAGGAGCCTGCGTCACTGCCTAAGTTCTCAAAATCTAATTGGTTTAGGGTCTTTTTTTCTTTGTATCAAATTTTGGAGGAAGAGCTAAACAACATGTCTGGAAGGTATTTTAACATGGGACCCCTTGATAAGTAAATGAGAGGCTTAAAACCTTATATAGCCAAGAGTGAAAAAAACCATTTGCATCGTCATAACTTAATGCTGGTTTCGGGCGAAGGGTCAGGATTGGGAGAGCGACAGCACAGACGAAGAGAGTTTCTACATAATATGTCTAAGGACTCTCCCAGGGTTGCTTCTTCTTCTTTATTAACCCTCCCATCTACCCGGCATTTTGCAGCTAAACCTGTTTTGCTTAATCTGGAAGGTTCATTGGAAATAGACGGACACCATTTTAAGTGTAGGTGAGTGAACGCAGATGGATGAACCCACAGATGAGGTCACAAGGACGGAAGAGATAGATGTCTCCCTGCAACATACAAACATACACATGTACAAACATACACGTACAGATCACGTAGTAAACTGTATGTTCATGGAGGGGGAGGGGGGACAGCTTGTGAACAGAGACTGGTAAGTTACGGCTTCATGAGAAATGTATTTACGAGGTTGAAGATAATCTCATCTAAACTATTTTAGTCAAAAATATGATCTGAAAGGGAGGAGAAACATACAGCTTAATGACTGGCGTCACCTATGGATGGATGATGAGGCTCAACAAGTATTAACATTGTCCACTGCACACGGTGTCTGGTGATCTTATTCTCTATTGGTACCTCTTCAACTTCCAATAAATGAATCATTTTATCTGGCCTTAAACAGTGCCGAACATCCAACATCTACTGTATCTTACACCTGAGAGGAAATGACTGAAAGAATTCATAACATCCTCGTCTCATATTTTACCTGATCGGATGTGGAAGACAAAGCAATATGTGCGACTTACGGCGTTTTGTGCGAGGCTGAACAGCTCCTGTCTGAGCGAGATGCCCATCTAACATTCCCGAGTTGCCTCCCCTCCCTTGTATCTGTGGCAGTCGAGATTAGCGAATGCTTGCATTATTTGACCTCAATACGTGTTACATTGGGGGCACTGGCACCTCTAGCCATATATACGTGTAATACTGGGGGCACTGGCACCTCTATCCACATATACGTGTTACATCGGGGGCTCTGGCACCTCTAGCCACATATACGTGTAATACTGGGGGCACTGGCACCTCTAGCCACATTTATATACATGTTACACCGGGGGCACTCACACCTCTATCTACATAATTTTACATGTAACATCGATGGCACTCACACCTCTATCTACATAATTTTACATGTCACACCAATGGCACTCACACCTCTATCTACATAATTTTACATGTCACACCGTTGGCACTCACACCTCTATCTACATAATTTTACATGTAACATCGATGGCACTCACATCTCCATCTACATAATTTTACATGTAACACCGATGGCACTCACACGTCTATCCACATTATTTTACATGTAACACTTCTTTTATATTCTGCTCTTTGAGACGTATTAATTCTGCCACCTTTTTTAATTTCTGACATTAGACGGTCGGGTGAACTAGAAGACAGAGAAAAAAAATTTTTTTTTTCCTTTTCAACTTCATACTTTTGATATCCCCCTTCCCGGAAAAACCAACTAAGAATGATGCCAGCAGATGAAGTCCGTTTTTGTCCACTGGGACAGTGTTACTATTGTTAGCAGCCACGATAACATTACATACAATTATTCTGGACTGGGGGCCTTTGCTCCCCCAGCCCCCCTTGCTTTACACAGGCTACATGTGCTGGTAGTTACGGACCTGATTTGTCTTATCTTTCTCTCTCTCTCTCTCTTTCTCTTTTTCTCTCTATTTCTCTCTCTCTCTTTCTCTCCCTCTCTCTTTCTCTCTCATTCTCTCTCTATTTCTCTCTGTCGTAATATCACACATTTGGATGATTCATAATAATATTACTTGAGTGTAGCTATCTCTTTCCCCCCCCCCCCNNNCCATTTCTCTCCTTCACCAAACAGTAAATACATTCCGAATATTTCGTTTATCTCACTAAATCTCTCTCTCTCTCCCTCCCTCTTTCTTTCAATATTTATACTGTTGTTTGACTCAGCATGATTCGTTCTGTCTCATTACAATGCTCTTCCTCCTCCTCCTTCCCCCCTCACTCTCTCTCTCTATCCCGTCTGTCTCGCTCTATCCTAGACTTGTGTCTCCCGTGTGTGTCCCAGCTGATAAATGTGCATGACGTCTGTGGGTGCGGCTGGTGAACTGTGAACTGAGAATAGGCCAGTCTGGCACTACAAACTATCAGCACGTGCGTGTAACGTTATCGTGAGTATGTTGTGTTATCAGACACAAGATGTGTTGAAAATCTACACTTGAAAACGGGCAAACAAAAAGGAGTGGAAAGGTGGGGGGGGGGGGGGGGGGGNGGAGGGGGGGCGAATGCTCAGATAAAGTGAAGAATTGAAAGTCTGAGGAGAGAGAAGAGAAATAGACGGGGAGAGATGGAGAGATGTAGTGGATAAAGTTCTCAGTGCGGTATTCCCTTCTTTACAAGTAACGTTCACTGGCTGTTATACTGCACGCACTGTAGGTGATACATAGTTCACTGGCTGTTATACTGCACGCACTGTAGGTGATACATAGTTCACTGGCTGTTATACTGCACGCACTGTAGGTGATACATAGTTCACTGGCTGTTATACTGCACGCACTGTAGGTGATACATAGTTCACTGGCTGTTATACTGCACGCACTGTAGGTGATACATAGTTCACTGGCTGTTATACTGCACGCACTGTAGGTGATACATAGTTCACTGGCTGTTATACTGCACGCACTGTAGGTGATACATAGTTCACTGGCTGTTATACTGCACGCACTGTAGGTGATACATAGTTCACTGGCTGTTATACTGCACGCACTGTAGGTGATACATAGTTCACTGGCTGTTATACTGCACGCACTGTAGGTGATACATAGTTCACTGGCTGTTATACTGCACGCACTGTAGGTGATACATAGTTCACTGGCTGTTATACTGCACGCACTGTAGGTGATACATAGTTCACTGGCTGTTATACTGCACGCACTGTAGGTGATACATAGTTCACTGGCTGTTATACTGCACGCACTGTAGGTGATACATAGTTCACTGGCTGTTATACTGCACGCACTGTAGGTGATACATAGTTCACTGGCTGTTATACTGCACGCACTGTAGGTGATACATAGTTCACTGGCTGTTATACTGCACGCACTGTAGGTGATACATAGTTCACTGGCTGTTATACTGCACGCACTGTAGGTGATACATAGTTCACTGGCTGTTATACTGCACGCACTGTAGGTGATACATAGTTCACTGGCTGTTATACTGCACGCACTGTAGGTGATACATAGTTCACTGGCTGTTATACTGCACGCACTGTAGGTGATACATAGTTCACTGGCTGTTATACTGCACGCACTGTAGGTGATACATAGTTCACTGGCTGTTATACTGCACGCACTGTAGGTGATACATAGTTCACTGGCTGTTATACTGCACGCACTGTAGGTGATACATAGTTCACTGGCTGTTATACTGCACGCACTGTAGGTGATACATAGTTCACTGGCTGTTATACTGCACGCACTGTAGGTGATACATAGTTCACTGGCTGTTATACTGCACGCACTGTAGGTGATACATAGTTCACTGGCTGTTATACTGCACGCACTGTAGGTGATACATAGTTCACTGGCTGTTATACTGCACGCACTGTAGGTGATACATAGTTCACTGGCTGTTATACTGCACGCACTGTAGGTGATACATAGTTCACTGGCTGTTATACTGCACGCACTGTAGGTGATACATAGTTCACTGGCTGTTATACTGCACGCACTGTAGGTGATACATAGTTCACTGGCTGTTATACTGCACGCACTGTAGGTGATACATAGTTCACTGGCTGTTATACTGCACGCACTGTAGGNCCCCCGCAACATAGACACAAGAAACAAGTGTTTATGGTCTGTTCAGAAGAAGGAGGAATAAATGACCCAGGCTCACAATTTTCTCCACTATACAAAGTCCTGGATGTTTGTTTTGCTCATGTCTTCCCTGGTGATCTCACACCACCAGTCTCTATTCGATCTCTCCTGAGACACTTTGTCATTCTGACCTAAACTGTGTTGTAATGACTGGTGACTCTGATCAAAGGTAAATTCTATACTGCCAGACTGTCTGATTTTGTTAGTTTGTGGCTGTATTTGTTTATTCGCTATAGAAATATACAACGTTTCACCTGGAAGTCTTAAAGTGTGCGAGATATTTGAATTTTTTTTTAGGAATTTAATATTACGAGATATTATCAGCCCCATGTTCGACATTGAAGGCCAGGGGATGTAGAGAAATCTTTTTATGCTGAAAGTTTGCGAGCTACTGACTGAGATGAGACGGTCAAGTACTCTATAACCCGAATCCCTCTGTCCATTCAGCGTACTCTGGTAAGTATGCTGCGGTAGACTATGTAGCACGTAAACAGAGTAATGTGCAAGCAGTGCGATGTTCATGCCATTATGTTTGAAAGCGATGACATAAGGCGGTCACTGCTGTACTACAGGCTATAGTCTACAGACCCATGGACACGAGTGAATTAGGTGGAATGACCAAAGATTTGTGAAGAGAAGTCAGAAGCTCCAGGTTTTACACCGGAAAGTGAGATCTTATTGACCTCAAAGGTTTTAAAAAATCTAATAATAATATTATTATTATTATGTACATTGCAAAAACATGTTTATTTATTGTGAGTTTGATTATTCTCTCCGCCACATCCCCCCCTTCCCATCCTTCTTTTCTCCCTTCCTTCCCAGGCAGGTCCAGGATATGCCAGCTAGTTTCTAACATGTTGTTGACAGATCTGTTGAGTCACTGTCTTCAGGAATAAAATAACATGGTGCGGGACCTTTTGGCAATAACTATCGCAGGTGATGGGACTCCTTGGTGATGGTGATGAGACCCCTTGGTGATGGGACCCCTTGGTGATGGGACCCCTTGGTGATGGGACCCCTTGGTGATGGTAATGAGACCCCTTGGTGATGGGACCCCTTGGTGATGGGACCCCTTGGTGATGGGACCCCTTGGTGATGGGACCCCTTGGTCATGAGACCAGAAGTCCTAAAGAGGCTGAGGGCCCACAAGTCCTTGAGAGGGGCGGAGCCTATAAATGTTTGACAGAAGCGTTCAATGGATCTGTAATAGCCATGTTATCTTGACATTGTAGGCTACGCCACTGCCACTGACGTCATTGCTATGAGCGAGATAAAAAGAAAGAAAACTGTTCAGGTATCGATCAGGAAAGTCCTTCATCACACGTCTTAATCACTACATGACTGAGTTAATCACTACATGACTGAGTTAATCACTACATGACTGAGTGTTTAATCGTCTGAACAACTAATAAATTGTTAATTTTTTTTTCTTAAACTTGTAAATCAGCGAGACACAGCTCGTTGCAGATTAGAATGGCAGAGTATAAACTCGGTCCTTTGGATGGAGAGACTGTGTAGAAATGATCGCATATCATGAAAGTACACCACACAATGGGTGAAATTCAGTCCTGTGGCCAGACAGTAATAAATGTATAATCCATATGTTAATTAACGTATTGTGTTAATCACGGTGAACAGTGCTAATGCTTTGAGAGTTTCCCGTGGTTAGCGCATCGCGTTATCCAACGTATGGATTATGTACACGGCTTCTGAACTTGTAAAAAAGATAATTGTTGGAGGCAGTGCTTCCCAGTTGATTGAGCGGATTTCACTTGTGCGGGTCATTGATGTGGTAAATTTGTTACCCATTTTCATCTACATTAAAATTGTGAAAAATCCTAGTGAAAGATCCACTTTGTAAACAGCATATAATTTGAGCACAGTAATGGCACCAGACTGGTCATCTCAGAATCTTTCTATGGTTGGAGGAGAACATTTTATTAAATGGCTCAAAGAGGCTTTTTCAATTTGGCTCCTGCAACCTTGAATGACATCCATTCTAGTGGACCGACTGTGACACACACACCACTGGGGACATTCTACTGTGCTAAGGCAGTATCCAGGCTAGCCAAGTGCACAAAGGTCAAATCCGAGCTTCACCCCTGGGCTGTCCCTGACGTTCTTGAGCTCTCTACTCTCACTAGACGAGCAGCTACAATGGAAAGCCGATGTTTACCTCTCATGTACGACTCACGAACCTCTGACTCCACTACCCAATATTCTAGTGCAGGAACTGCGCATTCCACAAATACCTTAGGAGGAGCAAGAAGAAGAGGAGGTAATCCAGTGGTTAGGAGTTGACTTGATTGTTCTACTAGCTGCTATCTACATGTTGTACTTGGAGTCACACTGATCAATGGACAGTGCACAAACAGACCAGTGTCTTAGAAAATGTCTATGATTTGCACATGTCTCTCTTATTTCACCTTGCAAACACTGAAAGGTCAACAAGGCGATCAAATCGCATGAAATGGATGCTGATAAGGGGGAGGTAACAACGGAAATTTTCAGGACATCTTCTTGCAACGGAGTTATGTCCCATACTCTGAATTGGAATGTTTCACACTTTTTCGACCCTATCTAGATCGACATTAATTTAATGAAACATTTCTATGAGTTAATATATAAAATCACAGTCTAAACGTTTCAGAAAAATCCATTTTCATAGAATGTATATTACGCGTCCCATACTCCAAGAATGTTTTAACACACTCCAGCATGCGACAATAATTAATCTACAGAAGCATGGAACTCACACAATAATATAATAATAATATTATTATCATTTGTTATGTATCGACATGTGACAGTCATTGAGAACAAAGAATAAAATGACATGATTTCACTTTCACATCTTTGTTTCCGTACAAAGGATAATCTAATCTTAACAAACTAAACTTTGGTTATATGAAATAGAAATACGACAATGGTTACATAGTTATGTTCCGTTTCTAAACCTGTGTATAAAACTCTGAACACACAGTAATGACTACCTGTCTGAATACGTGACTATACATTTCAGGCGTCATTTCCACCGTTACCAATATCTCTTCGCCCCCCCTCCCCCCACCCCCCCACACACACAAGCTCTCCAACGCTTCCCCATGGCTACACCGGTTAACTTGGATTTCTTTCTTTTACTCATTCCTTCTCTCTCTCTCTCTCTCTCCTTCCTCTTCTCTCCCGACGTAGACCCTTTCTCTCCATGTTGGCATTGTCGTCTCACGGTATCTTTTCCCCTTTACACCCTCTCCTCCCCTCTCGCCCCACCCGACCCGGCCACCGGCTATAGGGGCAGTGCTGTCTTTGGTGAGCGCTAATAAATTCAATCACTTGATGTTGAACTTCATTTGCTTGCTCCCACTAGAATAAATCTTACTCATTCAGGCACAAGACCACAACATAAATCCATATGACTGATAGATTGACTGTTTCATTAAGTGTGAATGATCGATCGATTGTCTGATCGATCGGTTATCTGATTGACTGATCGGTTGACTGATCAATCGATCAATCGAGCTATCAAATTTATGATTGATTGAATGATTGATTGATTGGTTGGTTGGTTGGTTGGTTGATTGATTGATTGATTGATTGATTGATTGATTGATTGATTGATTGATTGATTGATTGATTGATTGATTGCAAACGAGCACACACAACAGTGAGAGCAGTGAGTAACAAGATGTAAGTAAAACTGACCGCTAGAAGTAGACAGTAGTTACCTGAACATTTTGAACTAATATTCATCTCAATGAAAACTGTGAAAGATCTCGACGAAGGACCCCCTGTGTAAACAATGTATTAATTTGAGCACAGTGATGGCACCAGATCTTCAGACCAACCTTGGCCATCTGGGATCGTTCCTGTGATTCGAAGAGAAAATGTGTAATAAATGGCTCAAAGGGTTTTTACAGTTTGGCTTCTGCAAGGTAATGAGCGGGAGAGGGGGTGGCGCTGGAGACAGCGGAGATAGAGATGTAGTTCCATAACATATTTTTCATTTTAGTCATATTATTTCCTGTTTCTCAAATACTCGTAGATGCAGGGCAGGCGAACACAGAGGCTTCATAAAGAAAATTTTTTGTCGGTGGAAAGCAAAGTTAAGAGAGAAAAGAGTTGAGGGAGCCGAAATCCGAGTTTACAGATTATCCGAGTTGTTGCCCTTTGCTGAGCATTACAAAACTCAGAAACTGTTACACAAATCATCATCCCACATGGAAGTCTTACAGTATCAGTTGGTGACCACATCGTAGAGAATACAACTACAGACAGCATTTATCACAGGTGACCTACATTTCTTACGAACGCCATCAGTCTAGCAGTCATTTTGATCATGTGATTAAATCTACCTACTTTAAGTTTGCTGAGAAAGAAATATGAACAAATACACATCGATTTTTTTTTTCATCAAATGCAATGGGACATTATACATCATTTATTGTCATGCTATCTTAAATTGTAAATACTTGAGTTTACAGTTTTAAATAAACAGTTTTACAGTATCATTAAAAAACCATTGTTCATAATGAAGAAGAGAAGAAGGAATAATCTTTGCAGAATGGTAACAAACGTCACTTGGACCAAATCAACACGGACATTTCAAAAGTTTCCTCACATGGGTCTTTTGACCGAATAGTAAATCTCTTCTATACACGGGTCACCTGATCGAATAGTAAATCTCTTTTATACACGGGTCACCTGATCGAATAGTAAATCTCTTTTATACACGGGTCACCTGATCGAATAGTAAATCTCTTTTATACACGGGTCACCTGATCGAATAGTAAATCTCTTTTATACACGGGTCACCTGATCGAATAGTAAATCTCTTTTATACACGGGTCACCTGATCGAATAGTAAATCTCTTTTATACACGGGTCACCTGATCGAATAGTAAATCTCTTTTATACACGGGTCACCTGATCGAATAGTAAATCTCTTTTATACACGGGTCACCTGATCGAATAGTAAATCTCTTTTATACACGGGTCACCTGATCGAATAGTAAATCTCTTTTATACACGGGTCACCTGATCGAATAGTAAATCTCTTTTATACACGGGTCACCTGATCGAATAGTAAATCTCTTTTATACACGGGTCACCTGATCGAATAGTAAATCTCTTTTATACACGGGTCACCTGATCGAATAGTAAATCTCTTTTATACACGGGTCACCTGATCGAATAGTAAATCTCTTTTATACACGGGTCACCTGATCGAATAGTAAATCTCTTTTATACACGGGTCACCTGATCGAATAGTAAATCTCTTTTATACACGGGTCACCTGATCGAATAGTAAATCTCTTTTATACACGGGTCACCTGATCGAATAGTAAATCTCTTTTANATATATATATATAAAATAGTACAAAACTCATGTATAAAGACAACAAGAACTGTGTAGTGGGACTGATATTTCAAAAAAAAATCCTATCTGACTAACTGAATTGTCGCCAACTCCAAACTATGACCTGCAATCTACTGTGAGCGAGAGAGAGAGGGAAAGAGAGAGAGAGAGAGAGAGAGAGAAAGAGAGAGAGAGAAAGAAAGAGAGAGAGAGAGAAAGAGAGAGAGAGAGAAAGAGAGAGAGAGAAAGAGAGAGACAGAGAGAGAGAGAAAAAGAGAGAGAGAAAGAGAGAGAGAGAGAGAGAGAGAGAGAGAGAGAGAGAGAGAGAGAGAGAGAGAGAAACAAACAAGTGGAAAGTATAGATTGCCTGATTCACGGTAACATGAGAATTGTTTGACTTACAGACTCTATCTGACTTCACTTTTGGCAGTTTTATATTAACCTAAAATCTGTTGTCAAACTTTTATCCCGACCGTTCAAATGGAGGTCTACTCTACAGATAGTGTCATCGCCCACACCCCACACCCCCCNCCCCTTCCTCTCCACCCCCCAATCCCACTCCCACCCACTCATTTTTTCTTGTGGCATTGAGTACTATGTAGTGTAGTAGATGTACTAAATACACCTTCACCTTCAAACTTCCATTCTCTCCCCTTTCCATCATCAACAGAACCTCTGTGTTTACATCTGGCTAGAGCTGTTCTATACACACAGACTTCATTTTTTGACGTCATCCATCATGGGTGATTCTAAATTTATCCTCCACACATTCCATGACCACCGAAAGGAGGTTAGGCCAATGTCTTTCCGTTTATTTGCTGGGAGTCAATCTTATCTTATCTTATCTTATCTTATCTTATCTTATCTTATCTTAGACAGTTTAGTGTGAGTAAATGATTGGTTTAGTGCATGCATGTTGTCACCCTTTAATTAAAGGCACCTGTTATGAAATATGAACAAGAATGTGTATTTTTATTTCTTGCTGACAGTGATATAATGGAATACTGAGACTGTTCATTTTTATACCACTAGAATTCCATATTAATTGTAACATCTCACGGCGGCCTCGTCTTGCTCCCTCCTCCCCCCCCCTTCCCCCAGAATGGATTTGATGAAAGTGGTATTAATGCAATAACCTCAGGTTTAATCCAACACAAACAGGTGCACATTATAACAGGTGCACATTATAACAGGTGCACATTATAACAGGTGCACATTATAACAGGTGCACGTTATTTGGGGGAGGGATAAACTTCTTCTGGTTGTTCAAGGCTTTGTAGTTCATTCTTAATAATTTTGTCGAGTGAAATGACAGCTCTGACTATGATCTCCTGACTCATCTATGTTAACTTTATGTAAAAGTGACGATACTTGAAAGACAGCACTGACTCCTTACCCTGACTGTCAGCGATATAACATTTTATCCCCAAAGTATTCAGAAAGACGTCGGTCGTTTAATGTGTTTCTTGGAGTAGCCTCGTATATCAACAGGTAGGTATAATCTCTAATGTCACTGAGAGTTATCTGCCTGGATCTTTGATCAGGTTCATTCAGGCACGCACAAAGATAAAGAAATGCCTCGTTGTTGCATGTGTCGAAATTACGTGTATTCACTAATCTGGTCGGCTCTCCAACACCTACGCCAGTTACGAATCTCTGAAAACACTTCCTGTGATATCGAGCACCTGCAGCTACGATGTCTTCAGCAAATTCAATACGTGACTTAACATTACGCGCTATGCTGTCTACACGGGTTTCGCTTTCAGCTAGCAACGTATCCTTCACGGCACATTTTTTGCTTTTTTTCACACACATACGATACCTTACTGATATCACCTGATCTAGAACCTTTTTTCCTCCCATCTATTCCGTCCCCACATATCAAGCAATGGGTGGAGTATTCAAAATGAGAGCGTAAAGCTGAAGCCTGACTATGTCGACTTACACTGCGTGACTCCATGTAACGGTCAAAACCGCAGGTTGCATACAGTATTATTATGCTGATAATTATCTGTTAGCTTACCATAGATAGCTATACGTTTGAAATAGAACGAGGCATGGCTATGAGAATAAGTAAGACCAGGTCCATGACTTGGTCACACCTCAGTTGTGCCACATTAGAATGGTTTTGAAATACTGTTTATGCATACTTTCAGTCAACATTGAGGCAGGATGGCGATGTTGTTCAATAGATTTTATGAATCAGATTCGTGCAATAAACACATCAAAAGGTTATACCGCTGTCTTGTGCAACATTCATGTACTTTTGGGTTTCGATTAGTTTTTCTCTTAATTGCTGTGATTTTAGTGTAAATAGATCGTCTGAAAATTTTCTCAGATGTCCTGAGAAAAATTCTTGCATGTCGACATAGAGCAATATATGGCACTTGAATTGTTCCTGTGTTTTCGATATTCTATTCTGCATGTTTTAAAGGTGTGGATCAATAATTATCATTTGCGGCACGTCGGTTGTGTCAAGTCTTAAGCATCCTACCCACAGGTCATACTTACTAGCCTTGCTTCATTTGGAGGCGAAGTATGTTATTAAAAAATGAAACTAGAATTTTCAATTATTTTTTCTTTATAAAGACAAGAGAATGTTCTATTTTACTGACATCATTTATTTTGTTCTAGCTTCATGGATATTTGGGAAATAACAAAAAAGTGCAAAATTATGCGTAATTTCTATATAGGTTCATTTTTTGTCATCGGTATGTTGCACTTTCATGGTAAGCTAGCAAATATCAGGTGAAATATAGCAGCCGGCATCTGTGAGACGAGCAAAAACTCCTTTTTTCTCTTAAATAATTGCATGCCGTTACGTAATCCTGTAAATGGCAGTGTTCCATACCTCCAAAAAATTTAATATTATTTGTACAGATGGTAGACACCCATATCTAATTGTAGTGAAAATTTGGACCTGTTATTCAAAATGTCAGGGTTGCCCAAATTTGACGTCAATTCTTACTGGACTATACCCCCTTTTAAAAAGTTGTTATTTGTGTTTATATAGTTACTTTATGTCATTATTGGACTTACAACAACAGTATTAATAGCAAGCGATGGTTTGTTCCTTCAAGTCTTTTCTTCATCTTTTCATTACGTCTTCCTAAAGCCCATTCCTTCTATCATTCCTTTTTTCTTGAATATATATCAGCAATATTCCTCAATATTTAAGATTTTCAGTGTGATTGTGTGAGAGAAATAATGACGTGTCTCTTGTTCTCGGTTTTGTTTCTGCAATCTTTGGCCTTGACATAGTTTTATTCTGATATCGTTGACTTTGGCGTTCTTTGAATTCTATGACTTTGACATCGCGTCTCTCTCATACTAGACTTCACCTCCACCTTCTAGGATGGTTACATTGGTCATTACTGTTCTGGTGTGGCTACATTGATCATTACTGTTGTTGTTACAAAATTTAGACTCTCTAACCACCGCTTTTGAGTTAAAACTGGAAGATGATATTATTGGCTTGCATGTGAAGATAGAAAGTATTTAGTCTTAGTCTTAGTCTTAGTCTATGCCATGACGAGCTGGGTGATGAATTATACTGACTATTTATTTGATTTTATCTAGCTAAAAAAAACCGGAACTTCTGTTTAAAACCATATTAGTATTATAGCCGTTATTGGTCATTACTGTTCTGGTGTAGCAAACTCCGGTCATAGACGTTTTTAACTTTTCTCATGTCACAGTGTTTCCTCCAGACCTTGTCATCGCATGATTCGCCTCGAAATTTCACCTCCCTCCCNAAAAAAAAAAATTGAATACGAGCGGATTTTTTCTTCTTTTCTACACTCCAAAGTTGGCATCACTTGAGAGAAACCTAAACTCTTCTCTAAATATATACAAATCTCCAATTAAATTTCTGGCAAGGGGGGGAATGTCTTGCCTCAGTCATGTGACATGGAGAAAACACTGATGTCACCCATTTCCTTCAGCTCTAGCAGTCACTTGGGTGGCTCCCGATCCAACTAGATTACCTCACGATAACGTTTTGTAGTGATCAGTATGTATATAGATTGGCATCAATCCTAGTGTGTCAACACAGAAACCATTTTGGACTCTACCATGTCAGGGAGGTACCTTAACATGGGAGTTATTAATCAATAGGACACACCCCCTTCCTCCCCTCCTTGCCCCAAACATTAATGATCCCAAAGCGTACTTTTGAGACAGATCTTTATACTACCTGCTATTCTCAAGTCACTAGCGGCCCAGTATTTCTATCTGACGTCATAGACTGGTCACGTGGGTTACACATGCTGAAGGGGCGGGGGAATAATAGGATGGGTATGTTGACTTGACCTTATGACAGAACAGGGAGGGTAACTGCCATGGAATTTCAGATTGCACGTGAATTATTTCCCCTCAGGCTGTCTGGGTTCTGGGGTCGTATGAAGAGTAACAAGTGGTGGATCATTCGCAACAAATAAATGGGTTCACGGCTCTGGTGACTTGTGTGTGTGTGTGTGTGTGTGTGTGTGTGTGTGTGTGTGTGTGTGTGTGTGTGTGCAGCTTGCAGGAATAGACTGGGAACAACTTGACTCACTTGGCATTTCGGTCTCTCTGGCCTGTTTTCTCACTCCGTCACTCCGTACATCTCTAGCTACATTTCTCTCTCTATTTCTCCTCCCACAAATTTCAAATACACTAGACGATACGTATTAATTTGTAAATGCATTTTTCTAACTTATCTTATAGAGTAGAGTGTTAATTTCTGGCCTAAAGTAAAAGAAGAAGTAGCTGCCAAGGAACTCAGTATGCTGTGCATGATGTTAAGGTAGAACTAAAAATGCAAACCTTTTCGCTCAGACTTCCATTTCTCTACATCTGGCATCAATTTTGATTGAAATTTAAGACAAAGTATATTTTTTTTGTGTGTGTGTGCGCTAAAGGCAAGTATGTATTAGAAATCGTTCAGTTTTGGTCATGACGTTTTTATTATTCAGACTTTAAAATATTTTAAAACAAATGATAATAATGTCATAGAAGATGCATGGTACACATGAGATAATTATTTTTGTGTCAAACACTTTATGGTTCTATATGTTACTTGTCATTTGTGTGGTTGTTTATTTCATGAAATCAGCAACCATTTGTTGCTGAGTTCCCGCTTCCGATGTACCGCAGAAAATATCAAATTTTTAACTAAAGTCTAGAAACTCTGCTCACTTCCCCACACGGAAGGTGCAAAAATACAAAAATAAGTTGTTCCCCGCGTGAATGGAGAGTGAGTAGGGTGGATTTGCCTTTCCTTTGGCCAGGGTATATCTACTCACTTCGCTGTCACTGGTCTACGCTATGGTGAAGACCCCAAAACATTTTGATTATGTCAACAGTACCCCTTGCGACGTATTTGTAACGTATCTATCGAATTTCAAGAATGGCGGATCATCCTGTGAGTACTGTGGTCCAGGCAAGACTGGCCGCCATTTTGATCACAGCTTGTCTAACCAGCAACTTGGGGACTTTCCGGTAATTACGGAGTTCTTCGGAAATGGATCTTAATCAATGACGTCCATAAACTGATCTTTAGATCAGACGGAGTACTAAAGCCCGGGTGTTTAGACGAGTGGTGTTGGATTATCTGAATCAGAGTCTCCTTGGGAGATGACATTATTTATTCTAGACAAATTTGATTAATGACTGAGGCAATTTATTGTCTTGGGATGGCCTTTGAAAAATATACAGTACAGGCCATCCGAAACGGGCTTATGCACAGTAATGGCCAACAGCCAACAGCAAGTTGCCCTAGTTGAACACAAGAAGGGGACTGGGATGGAATATTGTACAAGAACATGGCCTATAGTGCATCCTTGTGAGCTCACTCAGTCCTGGCATTGTTGTATCATTGTTGTGTTTGTAGTTTTAAAATACAGTGCATTATTACGGTATCTGCACGTCGGGTCAACTATAGAACTATGTCAACAAGACATGCACATTGAAATTAGACCCCCGCTCACCCCCCCCNCCCTTTTCCAAAAAAATGGAAAGTGTACAAAAGCAATTAGTCGTATTGAATTATTTATTTTCGGATAAAGAAAGATGGATAAGACCAAAAATGTGTTGCTGCTTCCAAGAGTCGAATGCCTTCCAAGAGTCGAATGCCTTCCAAGAGTCGAATGCCTTCCAAGAGTCGAATGCCCACTTGAAAGGCAACACATCAAAGTCATGTTGTGTCCATAGACAGTCAGTGCCAACAGTTAGGTGGTGTCTGCCTTATGGTTTCGGACCCTTTGTGGTCGTGTAAAATACATTGCCATCTCTCTCTGAAATGGTCCTCAGCAATTTTCCTTCAGCTGCCCCGTGTGAAGCTATTTTACCGGACAGGTGAATTCAAATACACGTTTCAAGAGCTCTGACTTTATCTTTCGATTCTCTAGTGGTTCGTTATGACGAACAAAAGTCAGTGTAACCCAAGCTACAGAGCAAATAGCCGTCGCTGGTTTGGACAACATTAAGAATAAGAAAAGTCCTTGGTGATCAAGGGAGTGCACAGCAGAACGGTGACTACAAAGTCTATAGTTTACCATGCACTACAATATTACACCCAATATATACTCACATAATATATTGTGCTCGGATATCAGATGCAGAACATTTTACAACGATTAGAAGTAGGTTGAAAACTGCCTTTTATATTCATTTCGTATCTTTTATGTTTAGTTCAATAAACAGATAATTTAACGGTTGTTAATCAAAACTTGACAAGTTCAAGTTCACTTCCACTAACCAAACTAAATGTTCTCTTGTCATTGTTGATTTTAATCAAGTTCTGGTAAACTTTTTTTCAATAGCCGGCCCAGTATAAACGTTGAGTGACGACATTACATGAGAGCAAGAAACTGGAACAGAAGAGGACAAAGAGCGAGAGTCCATTGAAACATTTTAGCCACATTGTGCGGATAGAATTATAGTTGTCGAGGAGATGCCGACTTTATATTATACAGTATGTCTATATGAGCCTCAAAGGCAATGGCAACAGTCCGAAAATATTCCACACCTCCATAACGGAAGCGGCAACCGTGGAATACCATCACGCTCGGAATAACTCATCCATCATTTCCTGGTTGGTGAGAGAGAGAGAGAGAGAGAGAGAGAGAGAGAGAGAGAGAAGAGAGAGAGAGAGAGAGAGAGAGAGAGAGAGAGAGAGGCCTGCATGCCATCTTAATTTGCTCACGGGTCATTACAGGCTGATGCGGGCTTAAAAGATGTGGGTTTTGACCTTGACCCACCTGGACATTCCACGCACATTCCACACCCAGTTCATTTGAATGGTCATTAAGCTGGTAGTGTATCAAATTTGTCCCGCATTGAAAACAGAGGAGGTCAATGACAGGAGATTATTGCTGCTTCGTGGTGTATCTGGAGAGCAGATCAGAGTCGCTGTGAGAACAAAATTTTCTCCTAAACAATTCTCTTCTTTGCCTGCTACATCCAACATAAAACACTCGGGTCCTAGGGATGAACTTCGCTCCTACATCTGATTCTCACCTGATGAGTATCGACATGAATGTAATGGCGTCCTAGTCATGTCAAGGCCATGTTGCTACCAATCACATTCAAATATAGTGTTCATTATAGACTTGTGTATCGGTTCAATTTCTTCACTCGGTATCACTTATAATACGTACTCTTCACATTGGTATCACTTACAATATGTACTCTTCACATGGTATCACTTACAATATGTACTCTTCACATTGGTATCACTTACAATATGTACTCTTCACACTGGTATCACTTACAATATGTACTCTTCACATTGGTATCACTTACAAAATGTACTCTTCACACCGTATCATTTACAATACGTACTCTTCACATGGCACTCATACAAGCCGAAATCACCAACCAGAGAAGTACGAGTATGGGACCGTGGCATATTTCTGTGAATAATATCCTCATAATATGTTTTATCGTTACATACCGTGATACACATATTATCCTCATTACGTACCATGATACACATAATATCCTCATAATATGTTTTATCTCCACATACATATGTGAAGCACAGTGCATATTACACACAGTACAGTAGACTAGTCGAATACTTTAATGAGTGAGAGGGCACGGAGGTGAAGTGAGCGAGTTTGCCGAGTGAGTGAATGGTTTTCCTGCTGTCACGATGACTGTGAACGTTTATTTATGTCATGTTTCTGGACGTCTGGATGTGTGGGAAGAATGTTTTTGTCTTTTGCTATGTCGTGATGTCGTATAAATATTGTTATTACTATTACTGTATACTAATGTACTACAATCAAGTCTATTTTCCATGGTATGGATAATACAGTTACTCTTATTCTTATTCCTATTTAGCCGCCAACTGTTTGAAAGTGCAAGAATGTGTACCCGCCAACTTGTCAGGCTCATTCCCTCTACAGTGACTGTGTCTTACTTTGCCAAAAAAGCAATCTCTTGTCAAATAATCACACTGACTTGTATTATTGTAGAAAGCTATTAGAGGACCTGTCACTCACATCCTGTACATCATCAAACCATCGAGGCCGCCAAACTACAATCTTGATAATCGCGACTTCTACTTAATCGCAATATTTTCTGCATGGCAAAAGACTGGATTTTTACACACAGTCACTAAATAATCTCTCCTTTTTTAACGGCGACTTTTCTGTGCTCCCAGAGAGTTGTAATTAAACTGAGTCCAATGTACTAAGTGCACCAATGGAAGGTTTATTTACCGTGCAACACACGATCCACAGTGATCTCCTTCATCTCAATTACTTTCACAGTGGATTCCAATGTTCTGACAAGGGCGGCCTGCTCTAGTATAAAATATTATAGGAGCCAGTAAGGAGGCACTAGGCTGACACTGTTCACATGGAAGTCAAGACAGACTTAGAGTGACACTGTTCACGTGGAAGTCAAGACAGACTTAGAGTGACACTGTTCACATGGAAGTCAAGACAGACTTAGACTGACACTGTTCACATGGAAGTCAAGACAGGCTTAGACTGACACTGTTCACATGGAAGTCAAGACAGACTTAGACTGACACTGTTCACATGGAAGTCAAGACAGACTTAGACTGACACTGTTCACATGGAAGTCAAGACAGACTTAGACTGACACTGTTCACATGGAAGTCAAGACAGACTTAGATTGTCATTTCCTAATGTCTGATGAGAGCTGAGCCTCGTCTTAGCCACAGAAATTCTATGATTATGAAGGAAATATTTAACCCATGACCACCTGTTCTATTCTTGGCTTCTCACTAATTGCCAATAATTTATAATGCAGGATCGAAGAAGAAGAAGAGCATTCAGGGTAAATTATCTCAAGTGCTAGAGTGAGTCAAACGGCCCACAACACACGGGAGGTATTCAGAGAACACAACACACGGGAGGTACTCAGAGAAAAGACTAACATTACTTTTTAGCAATTAACTTTGCCGCACCAGTTAGGCGGTGACTGGCATACATCACTTTCTGTGATTCTGATTCCAACATCATAGAAATAGAATAGCACATCATTGTCTACTGCAGACCTCGCCTACTCGACAACTACACATACTTGGTGTAATACTCTAGTTGTAATCCTTTGGTTTTATCAGCTTCTTCCCACAAACTCAAACTTTTCATAAACTTGGAAGTGTTGATTGATTCGAAGAAGTTTTAAAGAATTTGTCAAGTTCTGCCGTATATTCCATCCATAGAGTAGAAATCTTGTAATAGCTGAAAGGTGTTGGGAAATTTTGTATTGAGATCCATTTAGACCGAACACATACGATTTGCCTGGCCTCCAATAAAAATAAACCTGATGATGTGCTTTTATCAAATCAAACACAGTGTTCAACACAGCGTTCAACAACCTCATTTTTTTCGCGGCCACCTTCAGGCTGAACATTTCCTCACAAGATTTTCTCAGATAACATCTTAAGCAAGAATTGGACAGGGGTCAGATTGCTTATGAACTGAACAGAGGTCAAACTGCTTATGAACTGAACAGGGGCCAGATTGCTTATGAACTGAACAGAGGTCAAACTGCTTATGAACTGAACAGGGGTCAGATTGCTTATGAACTGAACAGGGGCCAGATTGCTTATGAACTGAACAGGGGCCAGATTGCTTATGAACTGAACAGGGGTCAGATTGCTTATGATTCTGGAACTTTTGTCTCTTAACACAAAATCTGCTTCACCGTTTCCCAGCGTCATATGTAAAAAAAAGAAACGATCTCTCGAGACATAATCTATCTCAGGAATTCTTGGAGATTTGCCAAAGGGCCGTAAGAGACAACATTATTAGTTCCAGCCACAATCTATTTTTGGCCTAATCGTTTCCACTGACAAATACCAAACAGACTCTAGAGAGAGAGACTCCACCCCCACCCTCTTCTCCANCCCTCCTCTCCCCACTCCCCTTCAAAAAATAAAATAAATCAAGTGACCGTCGTGTCACCAAAAGGTACCATCATCATGAATGAACAAGGCATTTGGAGTAAACCATAGCCTACAACATTATTGTCAAATTACTGCATTTTCTCATATTCTTGTATTTCATCCTTTGCTTGGTTCATTTTCCATCAATTTGATCTGCAGAAAATTGTTTAAGTTTTCTTAAAAAGGAAGATTTTAGTCAGATCTTTGTCTCTTGCTGGATCGGTCTCTGTGAGAGAAAGAGAGAGGATGAGAGGAGAGGAGAAGGACAGAGAGGAGAAGGAGAGGGAGGGTGAGAGAGAGAGAGAGTGAGAGAGAGAGAGAGAGAGAGAGAGAGAGAGAGATAGGGAGAAAGAGAGCGAAAGAGAGAGAGAGAAAAAGAGGGAAAAAGAGAAAGAAAAAAATGTTTTTCTTTCTGTTCCAGGAGACGAGATGGAGAAGAAAAAGAAAAAAAAAGTTGATGTTGTTCCACTGACCTGATATCTCCGAATGGAATGTGCAACTGGTGAGTATCGGAAATGGCTGTGTTTAATCCAGGAACTAAAATCCAAACTGAGTTCATCTGTCCTGTGTTCAAGTCTCAGTGGTAACCCGTAATTCCAAGTGTTACAAAGTCTGGTGCCAGTTAGAAACTTAACTTAAGACATATCCAGATCTACCTATCAAACAGGGAAACACAACGACTTTGCTTCAAGGGTACGGACATAATAATGTTTATTCAGTATTATGTGAACGTAGTTCATCATTTTATTCATCTACAGTATCACCTCTGTCTCCTCCACTGAACCTTTGTTTGTTTGTGCTGTGATTAGTCTAGACTAGTAGTAGTAGCTTTTACCAGTTTACTGTTGTTTCAACTGTGACTTAGTATGGATTGCCTTTCTTACTACTGAGCTATGTCAACTACTAATAAATACCACTAAACCGCTGTTGTAGTTACTAGTACCACTACTTTTACTACTACATTAACTTTCACTGTCGCTACTAACTACAACAGTGCTGTTGTAAAGAGAATGTGGTCGCTCCACTACTGGCTTGCTAATAAACACTTCAACTTTTGATCACTTCACTTCACAATGTAACAAAGATGTATACACTCCAACACGATTATCGCTAAATTCATTAGACACTTTCAACGGCTTCATAAACCATTACTGTTGGGCACTATCCACCTGTCCCACTGGCTGGTACTTATAATATGTGCGCGGTGTAAATCTGAAGTCTACTGCTAGTTTAGTATATACTGCCTGTTTAGTATAAAATATAGTCTGCCTGTTTAGTATAATTATATTCTGCCTGTTTAGTATAAAATATAGTCTGCCTGTTTAGTATATAATATATTCTGCCTATTTAGTATATAATATATTCTGTCTCTTTCAGTCTTTGGTATATAATATATTCTGTCTCTTTCAGTCTTTGGTATATAATATATTCTGCCTGTTTAGTATATAATATATTCTGCCTCTTTTCGTATATACTATATTCTGCCTGTTTAGTATATATTTTGCCTGTTTAGTTTATATTCTGCCTGTTTAGTATATAATATATTCTGCCTCTTTTTGTATATGCTATATTCTGCCTGTTTAGTATATAATATATTCTGCCTGTTTTGTATATATTCTGCCTGTTTAGTATATAATATATTCTGCCTCTTCCAGTCTTTGGTATATGATATATTCTGCCTGTTTAGTATATAATGTATTATTAATATGCATCTCTTAATAAGTTTATTTCACTGTATGCATCTCCACTCCTGCTGCCATATCTACTACACCACCTGCTCTACTACTGCCACTACAATATCATGACTACTGCTACAATATCATGACTACTACTACTATATCATGACTACTGCTACAATATCATGACTACTACTACAATATCATGACTACTACTACTATACCTTAACTGCCATTACCACTTCTTTTACTTGTGCCAGTGCAGTTGCTGCTGCTACGACATTGTTACCTTTCCACGGCGCTTTAAAAGAAATGTAAAGTTTGAATGCACGGTCTGATTAATAATAACTAAACTGTAAATAATACGGTAGTTTAGATCTACCTACTGAATACTGGCTTGATTCAAAGTTACAAAATGTCGTTTCACTCATTCCACATAACGTTCAATTACGAGTATTCAAACTGTTGTAGTGTACCGGTATTTATTTGTTGTCTGCTCCGTACCTACTACATCGTGACTGAATATTTCGCCATCAGGAAAATATTCTCAACTATTGAATCCTTTCTTGATCAAATTCCGTGGATATGAAGGATTTGGAATTTCTCTTCCCGCGCAGAAGATGCAGTCTCGGCAGAGGGAAACTGACCGAGTCAGCTGTGCCTGCACTGAGCTTAACAACTAACACAGTAGACATTGGAACATAGTAATCTAATCCATGTATGTATGTTACCAACACTGTGATGCTCATTTAAGATCCCAGGTAGAATGGGAACCCTCCGATTTTTATGTGTGGTCATCTGGAAGCCGATGGTTTTGGCGGTGCGCGACACAACTCACGTGCGAAGCGTGCTGAGTGAGATGTTCCCAGTGAGATGTGCTCACCCAGCCACGGGGAGCTAATCGAAATCACGGGAGGTAGGAAATCACTTTAGGTTACAGACCTGTAATTGTACTTTCACTTTGTGGTCCTACAACTTAGGGGGTATATTTCATCTCCCCTTTTCCCTCTTTTGGCATGCCCTGCTTCCAGTAATAAGGGCTCTAGGGGGGAATTTTGATATCATGGGAATCTGTGTCCATTTTACTTTATTTTACCAGGCACTATTTAGCCCTGGGCTGGAACTCCAGCTCAAGGGTGTGCTCAGGCGGAAGAGGAGGGGTTTGGCATTGACCAGTGAAAAATGTAGGCTCTGTTTACAAATAGCAACCAAGCTCAAAATTTCAATGGGCTTGCTAGGGTTGGGTAAGTCTTAAAATTTGGGCCACATAATGAGCTTCAATCTGGTATGGGTCTGGGTGAAAGCTAAAACTTTGGGTTCAGAGGGCAGCTCAAAATGTTAATATAGCCCATAGAGGAAAAAAGGGTCCAATCCTATTACAGGTCTGTAACCTTTAGCCCAGATCGTCGGGTTAAAGGTTACAGGCCTGTAATTGTACTTTCACTTTTGGGTCCTACTACTTAGGGGTTATATTTCATCTCCCCTTTTCCCTCTTTTGGCATGCCCTGCTTCCAGTTATAAGGGCTCTAGGGAGGAAATTTCGATATCTTGAGAAACTGTGTCCATTTTACTTTATTTTGCCAGGCACTATTTAGCCCTGGGCTGGAACTGCCAGCTCAAGGGTGTGCTCAGGCGGAAGAGGAGGGGTTTGGCGTTGACCAGTGAAAAATCTAAGCTCTGTTTACAAATAGCAACCAAGCTCAAAATTTCAATGGGCTTGCTAGGGTTGGGTAAGTCTTAAAATGTGGGCCACATAATAAGCTGGTATGGGTCTGGGTGAAAGCTAAAACTTTGGGTTCAGAGGGCAGCTCAAAATGTTAATATAGCCCATAGGGAAAAAAGGGTCCAATCCCATTACAGGTCTGTAACCTAAACGATGCAGGTAAGTCTGAATGAGAGTTACGCCCCTTTGCCATAATAGGCATGAAGGTTTGTGACACCTATTAGAAGGGCAAATCACTCATAGTGTACAACCCAATTAATCCGCTAATATATAAAATCCCCCTTTTTTGGGGCCCTGCCAGCCAGTGTTAGGGTGTAGAAATGTGTAAAATGAGCTGTGATCTAAATAAAGCATCCAATTTTAAAGCTTCAGGTACAATTTGAGCCTTCTAGATAAAAAAATAAAATGTGTAGACCTATGTATTCGCACGCGGTCAAAACCAGCCAAATGGAAATTTGGGGACCAAATCAGAATTTGAGGTGATCTTTTTCAAAAGACATTTGTGAAAAATTTTGGGCGTTGACCCCCCTTTTTCTTCCCGTTAAAAGATCGGGCAAAAGAAGTACTTTAACCTCCATGGAAGAAATTTCCCCAAATCACAGTGGTATATTTAGAATAACGCAAAATGTTAATAGGGCCAAAAGAAGAAAAAACAATAGGTGTCAAAGACCTGAAGATGCCAATGTATTTTTCACTGTTGGCTATATTAGGTTTTACACCTCTCATTAACTTATCCTGGGGTGCCGTTTCAAAATACTTTCCAAAAATGTTGTTTAGCTCTTCCTCCAAATTTTGACACAAACAAAAATGCACCTGTACCAGTTAGATTTTGAGAACTTAGGCAGTGAAGCAGACAACCTAATATTTTAGGCCTTTTCACTCAGTAAACAGGGTAACCTTACCCACCTAGCAACAACCACAAATTTTATACTTGACTAAACCTCACCTATTCTGAGTCTACACATATATTTACACCTATCTAAGCCTTTGAAATTAAAATCCAACCCCTTCCACCCTCCCCATGGCCAATTTTCTGATTTTATAGGGACTATTTAAAATTCCATATTTTTGTGCCAGGTGCTATTGGCATCTTCATACCATAATATACCTCATGTATCATGTGAAGAATAGTAGAATATAATTACTGGAGGCAATTAAGTGACCAATCCCATGACAGCACAGAACATTCTAATGGGATCATAATATTATAGTGAGTGCTGACATTATCACATCGTATCGTAAAAAAAAATGTCCCTTGAAAAAGAAATAAAGGATCTATAATGAGTGTTTATTTGATATCAGATTGCCAGAGGCTTGCGAATACGATAAATGTATAACGAATTTCAGAAATCTGATGTCAAACAAACACGAATTTCAGATCCTTTTTATCGTATAAACTCTAACTAATAAAAAGAAAATGAACTTTTAATCGTGCAAAGGACCCTGAAGTAGCCCTCACCCTGTTGGAGACACATCAATCACAAATGAACTGAATAAACCACACAGTTACACCACACAAAGTAGATCCAAACAGTTGACAAATTACTAAAACTTTAGACTTTAGAAACACTGTGTCATTTCAAGTACTTTAACTCGAATTTGAAGAGAACGATGACAAGCGATAAGAAAGACAGACTGAGATTTTAAAAAAAATCTAGACAGAGGGAAACCCCATGGCAGTGAAAACAGTTACAAAAGAAATGATGTTACATATTCATGACGTCACAAAGAAATGATGTTACATATTCATGACGTCACAAAATAAATGATGTTACATATTCATAACGTAACAAAAGAAATGATGTTATTATTCATACGCCTAGAGGTTTCCAAGGCTTCTAATCAAAGTATTCGTAAGGAAGTCAAAGGTCAAATTTATGTAACGTGTGACATACCAAAAAAGCAGGGTTGGGCAAGTTCACTAAAAAAGCCAGATCAGATCATTATGGGAAAATGCCCTTAGATCATGTTTAGCTCAGTTCTAGGAAAATTGTGTATTTTTCAGATCAGCTCAGTTCACCTTGATTTTTGCTCAGCTCAGATCAAAATCAGATCAGTTCATCGAAGTAGAAAATGACTTCATGAGGATACAGATCTACAATGCACATTTATTCATGCTAAAATGGCCCTTAAAATGGTATCAGTCGTGGCTAACTTACCCTTCATCCCGAAAATGTCCCCAAATTAGCATTTGTTTGTGCTCATCGAGGGTAAAATATTATTGGAATGAACTCGTCACTACAGGTTTACATTTCTTGCATCAGTAAAGACATCACCATTTCACAATCTCACACTCCTCATCCTAAGCTCAGAAAAACAAAATGCTGAACAAGTTAAATCTTGCTCTGGCCAACTGACAACTGACATTATGGCAGCTAAGCTTCTGAGCAGTCGTGAGAGGCTGAGCTAAAAAAAAACAAAACCCAAAAACTTGTGTCTAAAGTGGCTTCAGTGTATGTTTTGAAATTGAATTCTAAATTCATTTACATGATTGATAGCACACAATGTTAATGAATATTTTTTTCACTAAATAGGAGTTGGGGGGGCCGGGGNGGGGGGGGGGGGGGGAATTCCTGGTTTTCACAATTTGTTCATCCCTACGAGCCGACATTGCTGACATTAGTGTCAAATACAGAATTCTCATCAACACAATCAAAGTTTTTGCACAACTCCTTACAATATCATCTTTAAATCTCCCCCAAACAGTACGATCCTTAAATCAATGCAATATGACACCATCTTTAGCTCACCTTACCTCCATACTATACCATCTTTAGATCACCTTACTTCCATACTATACCATCTTTAGATCACCTTACCTCCATACTATACCATCTTTAGATCATCTTACCTCCATACTATACCATCTTTAGATCACCTTACCTCCATACTATACCATCTTTAGATCACCTTACCTCCATACTATACCATCTTTAGATCACCTTACCTCCATACTATACCATCTTTAGATCACCTTACCTCCATACTATACCATCTTTAGATCACCTTACCTCCATACTATACCATCTTTAGATCACCTTACCTCCATACTATACCATCTTTAGATCACCTTACCTCCATACTATACCATCTTTAGATCACCTTACCTCCATACTATACCATCTTTAGATCACCTTACCTCCATACTATACCATCTTTAGATCACCTTACCTCCATACTATACCATCTTTAGATCACCTTACCTCCATACTATACCATCTTTAGATCACCTTACCTCCATACTATACCATCTTTAGATCACCTTACCTCCATACTATACCATCTTTAGATCACCTTACCTCCATACTATACCATCTTTAGATCACCTTACCTCCATACTATACCATCTTTAGATCACCTTACCTCCATACTATACCATCTTTAGATCACCTTACCTCCATACTATACCATCTTTAGATCACCTTACCTCCATACTATACCATCTTTAGATCACCTTACCTCCATACTATACCATCTTTAGATCACCTTACCTCCATACTATACCATCTTTAGATCACCTTACCTCCATACTATACCATCTTTAGATCACCTTACCTCCATACTATACCATCTTTAGATCACCTTACCTCCATACTATACCATCTTTAGATCACCTTACCTCCATACTATACCATCTTTAGATCACCTTACCTCCATACTATACCATCTTTAGATCACCTTACCTCCATACTATACCATCTTTAGATCACCTTACCTCCATACTATACCATCTTTAGATCACCTTACCTCCATACTATACCATCTTTAGATCACCTTACCTCCATACTATACCATCTTTAGATCACCTTACCTCCATACTATACCATCTTTAGATCACCTTACCTCCATACTATACCATCTTTAGATCACCTTACCTCCATACTATACCATCTTTAGATCACCTTACCTCCATACTATACCATCTTTAGATCACCTTACCTCCATACTATACCATCTTTAGATCACCTTACCTCCATACTATACCATCTTTAGATCACCTTACCTCCATACTATACCATCTTTAGATCACCTTACCTCCATACTATACCATCTTTAGATCACCTTACCTCCATACTATACCATCTTTAGATCACCTTACCTCCATACTATACCATCTTTAGATCACCTTACCTCCATACTATACCATCTTTAGATCACCTTACCTCCATACTATACCATCTTTAGATCACCTTACCTCCATACTATACCATCTTAAGATCACCTTACCCCCATACTATACCATCTTTAGGTCACCTTACCTCCATACTATACCATCTTTAGAACAGCATTATAACTTTAGAATATCCCCATACATTGTCATCTTTAGAGCAGCCCATAAACTGTCAACCTTATGTGAGCAGTCGAAAAGTGTGTCAAGGTCACGGATAAACTAGTGTTGAAATTAGGGAACAACATTCTGGCAGTAGTTATTAATATTTAATTTAACTATTTTGCCCCCTTGGGGCACCTGTTTTTGTGCCAAAAAAAAAACAACTTAATATTTTTTGCCCAAATTTTATCTAGTCTCCTGAGATATGACATAACATGTGATAAAATATTTTTTTCTCACTGGTCAGCGAGTGACTGACCACAGACCACATTTTTTTTACACCCGATTTTGCGCTCGTGATGCCTTTGAGATCCAGACTCCAGATATAGGATTTTATTTACCCACCCAATTTTGCGCCTGTGAGGCCTGTGAGACCCAGACTTCTCAAATAGACAAAAACTCGACCCCCCNCCCCCCTTCTTTTGTTTCTCGTGAGGCCTCTCAGACCCAGAGGATGACGATACAAGCGATGTGCGAGTACACATGTTCTTCCTATATATATTTCCTTTGATCTTTTCACTTGCTGAATGTATCGATTACCTGATATATTATAATCGATACTTTCGGATATGGCATCAACACAACATTTAAAGCTGTATGTCTTGTCCAAAGGTCAATGTGCCCCCGGTCAGTCGTTTTAAGAAGGTGAGCAGTCCGTCCGTGTTGATTGAGCTCGCTGAAGAAGCCTGGTGTCCTGTTTTGGTCATTTTGGTCTTCCTGTTTCTCATTGTTGCAGCAAGAGGTAAGTAAAGCTCAATTTCTTAGCCTTTCAAAAATCTTGTTGCAAGTTGTGTACCGAATAATGGTAATGACTTGAAATTCTCTCGTTTGCTCGTAGAGTGATTCTTCAACTGATTTTGGCACTGAGACTGACAATTACCTGTACACGAAGTGTTCGCTCATAAAAATTTGCTTTCTGAACAGCGCACTATAGTTTGCAAAGACTTTTGCAGGAAATTATTATCAATTAAGTGTGCTAACTAAAGTCTGCAGGTTAAAGGGTGGTTTCGGGCAAAAAAAATAATAGTAGAGCCAAAATGTTGTTTTAAAATTGAGATTCTTGTTTAAGAATGTTAGCAAAGTTTAGCATTTTAAATCTTGTGTCATTTCTTTGGTATAGCCATACTTACTTTACTAATTCCACAATAAGTAGAGTATAGTCATTACTGTTGCATGTATGCCATGTGGAGTGACGCCAGTATACCCTGGCATGTCCACAGACAGTTACAGCTGTTTGTTCCAAGAGCGATGACATAATGGGGAACGAATTGGTCACCGAGATCGCTGAAATCAGGGACGGGACATCAAAGAGTTGCGCCGCGATCGTTGTTGTCCAAAACTGGACACCGACTCCCCCCCCCNCCCCCCCCCCCCCGATCTTACTGTATTACACTGTTCGGAATAAACTCCGTGCACGAGGCTGTGTAGTTCTTGCATAGAAATCATTATGTCATAAGAAAGGAACAAAGAAGGAGAGAGCGAATGAGACAATCAAATGCGAACAAATATGACTCAAGTGTTAGTTCCAGTTCAGTTATGTTATTTTACTCCTTTTTGATTCATGGTCTTTCTTAACTCTTCCAGGGTGACAAAGTGTGCATGTTGGTGTAAACAAGAAGATTGTTGTTAGGTTTGCACATAGAATAGATAAAATGTACCGTGTAAATTTGCTGTGTATCAACATGTAACAATGTTATGGTTTCCTTGTAGCAAAGTATAATACTTTAATTTCAGCAGCTTGTCATTCCACTTAAATATTGTGTACATTACACGCGTGTTCATCTCATGGGCTGGTGTCTTCACTCAGGGCTTGCGATCACAGTCTTAAGTTTAAGCTGGAACGCANGGATTTAGAGTCCGTGTTGCTGGCACCAGACACCAATGCTTTAGCCATGTACTTTAAAACAAAGCTACGTGTCCACATTTTTACCATTTACGACTTGGCGGCTGCATTCTGTGTTACCTTCTATGTGTGGAACGAAACTCACGGCGGACTATCTGCAAATGAATTAGCGACCTGCATTTTTTTTATTACCTCAAAGGAAGACCTGTGGGCAAGGAAACTGTCTTCTACAGTGATGGCTGTACATACCAAAACCGTAACCAAATTCTTGCCAGTGCGATCCAGTATTTCGTGGAAACATCAAATGTCAAAGTCCACTAAAAGTACCTAGTCAAAGGACACACCCATATGGAGGTGGACTCCTCACATAGCCTCATTGAAAGGACCCTCAAAAATGTATCAGTCAATGTTCCACATGATGTTATCAATGTGATAAAATCAGCCCGGAAGAACCCCAGGCCTTTCACTGTAAAATTTAATACCTTCACCATGATTTTTTCAAAAATTTCTCGAAATGGTGACCTTACACAAGTATTCGTCCAGGACGTAAAACTGGAGACCCAGTGGCGACTGACATTCACAGTTTACTCTATACCCCAGCCACCGAAGATGGACAAAAACATGTCATACAATACAAACTGCACTTCACTGACGAGTACCAAGTCTTGCCTCATCCTCCCAGGGACCTTCAAAAGTACGTATTTAGAGAACCCGCTGCGCTGCACCAAGAGAGACTAAAGATCCCAGATTCCAAATTTAAACATCTTCAAGAGCTAAAAATTGTCACTGACAAAGACTGCCATGCATGCTATGACTCACTGCCTCTTCAGTTAATGTTGATTCGCTAAGGTTAACTGCAGGTATGAGGATCAACTGGCACGCAGACAAAAGGTGAGACAGATGATACAGGAAAGGGAGAAAGTGAAGGCAATGGGGAGGGGTGAGAAGATAGACAAAGTCAAGGCTTAAGTTATGAACAGATTTATGATTATGTTTCATGGAAAATATAAAACCTATGATACTGATGTTTTTTTATATCTATTTTTTTTAAACATTCCTTTACTTTGTATTCGTGAAGTAAAACGAATGTTTAATTTTCCAGCCATATTTTGTCGCTATTGTCATCACCATCATCATCATCCTCATCATCAGTTGTTTCACACAAAATAAAATGAAATGGCGTTCACCAGTGTCGTACTTTACAATTTTATTTAAATTGCAAAAAGAAGCACTCGATAAGGAAATGTCAAATTTTCGGAATTGAAAATTCCTTCATCAGGAATAATAATAACAATAATGATAAGGAAGACCTACGACTTTATAAGGGTGCTAATTTCAAAGGATTCGAAAACCTCATCATCATCACCACCACAGTCATCATCATCATCATCGTTAATTATCTCCCTCATTCATTTCTAAAGAAGATTGATCGTTTCATTAAATTATTATGTTTAAATCTCTTTGTTCTAGTTTTATTTATAAATGTTTAATTATTAGTTCTTGTTATCACTATGTGTTGTGATTGTTTTGGTTGTCTCTTGCTGTTGATGTTAAAGCTTCCATCCACAGTGTTGTCTTAGTTCATAAAAGCCCATTAATTTATCGTCAAATTGTCACCCATCTACCACGGTCGACCCCAATTCGGCATGATGAATTCAGCCAGTGCGATAGATGTCGCTTGGCCGAAACCGTTAATCCGCGGCTGACCCCGATCCGGCATGTTGATTTCAGCCCGCACGGTAAATGTCGCTTGGCTGATTTCACGATGCCACTTGACTTCGGCCATATCCAACATTTTATTTTGAAAAGCTGTTTTCTCTGAAAATTGCCAGTGTTGAACATTATTGTAATAAACGTAAGAGGAGAAAGTATTTTTATACTATTTGAATTAAGTATTACAGTCATTTGTGCGGAATTCTTTAATTAATTCAGTTTTTTTAGCTCTCCTGTAAAGTTTGATGTTATGCACATGGCCGATTTCATCATACCGTTAACGATTTACCAATGAATGCGTATGATGTGTATGTGGGTGTGCCTGTGTTCGTATGTGTCTGTGCATTTCCGCTTTGGTCAAGCAACATCAAGGGAATGATTCAAAATAAACTGACATCGTCCCCTAAGAGCCAGTCTCGCGTATCATAGTTTTGGCGCGAAATTTTTTTTTCCATCATTCGATAGCTCTTTTCAAGCTCTATCATCCTGCACAAGAATTATTTAGCTACATGCGGTAGTTTTTTTTTTCAATTAAGCTGAAACTGTTTCGCGTATCTCAAACAGAGCCAGCCAAATTCATGTAATATGAGTTGCCCGACACTGGCTTTTATGTCTGTGCTTCTGGAAACGCTTATTTGAAGTTACGCGGTTTCGGCTTTTTTTCTTTGTACTTCTCATACGGCGTATCAAAGACATACGCGTTTATGGGGGAGTAAATTCCCCTATTTTCTCAATTTTGTTCACGTATCATTGTGAAGCTGTCTCATTATGGTTCTCCCTCTGGTTCCTGTGGAGAACATGCCAAAATCATAATGTAAGTAATTAATTACAGTTTATGTCATTCGAACCTTGAGATCAAGGGAATAATGCTCCAAGTCCCCGATATGAAATCAATAAATAATTCTGTCTGTCTGTCTTTTGGTCCGTCCGTCCGCCCGTCCGTTCGTTCGTCCGTCCGTCATTCCGTCCGCCAGCCTGCCAGCCCTTTCGTCCATCTGTCTATCTGTCTATGTACGTCTGTCGCACTCTATGTCATCTTTCTCGTTTTGTAATGTTATGAAAATTTCATGCCATGAATGATAATAGTAGCCCAAGCTTTTGGGTCAAGACATTTACTACTTAAATTCGGGAGAGGACATAGACTTTCTCCAAAATCCAGGCCAATGAGTTGAACAGTGCATAGCTTTCCCCTTCGGGTGGCTGTCTAATATGGCATAAAGACACAGCGGTCAGTGTCCACATGGACAACGCAAATTGTTACTCTGATAATGTTCAAATGGAAGGCAGTCCAAAGACATATCACATCTTGCAGACCCCATGCTTTCTGAGGTCCCAGCATGATGACACTCAGGGTCCAGAATGTAATTCAGTCAGGCAAGAACGATGGTTTAGAACCAGAGAAACCGTTGATGTTAGTACTGACATTGCATCGTGTCAACCTAATACTATTCAGATTCCAGAAAGCCCAAACAGAAATCACCCTTTAGAGACTCTGTGCTATGAGGGATCCCAGTATGATGACAATCAATCTTTAGAACCCCACTCAGCAAGCGGTTACTAAGCGTTGTCGCCTAACTATTCATGTGATTTGAAGCCGGTTCAGGCTCCTTGTGAACAGCGGGATAATACTCCAAGCCCTCGACCTCAAGTTTCAAACCGCGAACAAAGTTCAGAAACACAAGAGCCCATCTCCAGCTGTTCGCATGAACATGGACTTAATATCACGATAACAGAACTTACTTTGATGACTACACTTCACCATCTCTCATAAGCAAGTCTTCGCCCACTTGTTCAGATATTCATGAATAGCGCCAGCCACAAGAGAATGAAAAATTTGGACATGAGTCTTCAAGCACCAAGTCGTACTCTCATTATCGAATTTCGTGGCCTCAAAGTCCAGATTTGTTTTGCGATGAGTCCGACCTTTCTGACACAAACTGCCAAACTGAAAGTCACGCTCAGAAAACACAGGGTCCTCTTTGTGAGGGTGAGGAAGCACACGCAATCAACTTTGACATAGAATCACACAAGGATGGCAATTCAGAACCTCAGCAAAAGTTGGGACTGGATGAATTTGGTAATGATTCTGATTTTTCCGACACAGACTCCTCAAATGACGTTGACTATGTTCCTGGGTCACCTCATATAGAGTTCGACTCAGATGATTCACGTCATATCGAGGTATGCGAATCTGAGTCAAGGAATCAGGGTAACACGCCATCAGAAAGATTAACAGCATGGGACTCGCAGCAACTCTTAGCCCCGTGTGTGCAAAGGAATAACGTGCAAGACAATCCTCAAAACGTCTCAAGTAGCGGAGGGGAGTCAAAACCACCACAAGCTAGCTATAGTTATTCGCATGAAGAGAAATTGGAAGAAATTCCAAAACGCAAGAGGCAAAAGAAAGGTTCTGCAGATCCCAGTCGGTGGAAAAGAAATGTTTAAAAAATGAAATGGATGCATGGTGGTAACAAGGCCATTATTACAGGAAAGTCATGCAAGTGCAATTGCTTTGAAAAATATGGCGATCAGCGCCAGAGCATGTTCAAAGGGTACTGGAAAATGTCATGGGAGCAGAAACGGTCGTTTATCATCGCTCAACGAAGAAAGATCACAAAAAGACAAAACAGACACGAGGAAGCTCGAGGCGAGCCTTTTCGCTTGAATATTATTTCACAATTGAAAACACGAAAGTTCGTATATGCAAGCGCGTTTTTATGGCAACACTTGGTTATAAGTCAGATTCATTCATTCACACTACACTCAAGAACACTGGCCAGGAAGGAAGCCATGATCTCTTGAACAAAAATGTTGGAAGATCTGCCCCGAATCTGACTTCAGAATTAGAGCAAGTAGAGCTCGTTAGATCATATCTGAAGTCGCTGCCGACAGCACCATAACACTATTGTCGGGCCAAGAGCAAAACGCTGTATCTCGAGCCTGGATGGACAAAGCAAAAGTTGTGTGAGGAATATTGCAATGAAACCTCTGAGCCAGTGTCCCTTTGGAAGTTCATGGAAATTTTTCATACCGACTTTGACATTGGGATACATAAAAGAAGGAAAGACATCTGTGACACATGCTACAGTTACCCGACAGGGATACGAATGGGGATATTAGGAAAGCGAAAGAAAAGATGGACACAACAGTATTAGCAGCTGGCTTGCAGCAAGTATTTCTAACCCCAAAGTTGAACTGTACTCCAGCATATAGGAAGAGAAAAGTACAGAATTACAATTACACTGTGTATGACACGGTCACAGGCAATGCAACATGCTATGTCTGGTCTGAGATTGACACGGATCTGTCTTCTCATACTTTTGCTAGTTGTATCAGTCACTACTTGCAAACATCCGTCACAACACCAAATGTTATCATTTGGTCTGATGGTTGTGATTATCAAAATCTCTGTAGCGTAGTTGCTGCTGGCATACTGAAAGCTCTGGAAGAAACTGCGATAAAAGAAGTTCAGCAAAAGTTTCTGCACAAAGGACACACACACCAACAAGCAGACACAATCCACAGTCGCGTGGAGGCAACCGCTGCCCCCATTGACGTATATACACC
>JAWQUT010000521.1:77069-128365 GCA_033807755.1 Ellobium chinense | reverse complement strand
GAATAACGTGCAAGACAATCCTCAAAACGTCTCAAGTAGCGGAGGGGAGTCAAAACCACCACAAGCTAGCTGTAGCTATTCGCATGAAGAGAAATTGGAAGAAATTCCAAAACGCAAGAGGCAAAAGAAAGGTTCTGCAGATCCCAGTCGGTGGAAAAGAAATGTTAAAAAAATGAAATGGATGCATGGTGGTAACAAGGCCATTATTACAGGAAAGTCATGCAAGTGCAATTGCTTTGAAAAATATGGCGATCAGCGCCAGAGCATGTTCAACGGGTACTGGAAAATGTCATGGGAGCAGAAACGGTCGTTTATCATCGCTCAACGAAGAAAGATCACAAAAAGACAAAACAGACACGAGGAAGCTCGAGGCGAGCCTTTTCGCTTGAATATTATTTCACAATTGAAAACACAAAAGTTCGTATATGCAAGCGCTTTTTCATGGCAACACTTGGTTATAAGTCAGATTCATTCATTCACACTACACTCAAGAACACTGACCAGGAAGGAAGCCATGATCTCTTGAACAAAAATGTTGGAAGATCTGCCCCGAATCTGACTCCAGAAGAGCAAGTAGAGCTCGTTAGATCATATCTGAAGTCGCTGCCGACTGTACCATCACACTATTGTCGGGCCAAGAGCAAAAAGCTGTATCTCGAGCCTGGATGGACAAAGCAAAAGTTGTATGAGGAATATTGCAATGAAACCTCTGAGCCAGTGTCCCTTTGGAAGTTCATGGAAATTTTTCATACCGACTTTGACATTGGGATACATAATAGAAGGAAAGACATCTGTGACACATGCTACAGTTACCCGACAGGGATACGAACGGGGATATTAGGAAAGCGAAAGAAAAGATGGACACAACAGTATTAGCAGTTGACTTGCAGCAAATATTTCTAACCCCAAAGTTGAACTGTAGCGCAGCATATAGGAAGAGAAAAGTACAGAATTACAATTACACTGTGTATGACACGGTCACAGGCAATGCAACATGCTATGTCTGGTCTGAGATTGACACGGATCTGTCTTCTCATACTTTTGCTAGTTGTATCAGTCACTACTTGCAAACATTCGTCACAACACCAAATGTTATCATTTGGTCTGATGGTTGTAATTATCAAAATCGCTGTAGCGTAGTTGCTGCTGGCATACTGAAAGCTCTGGAAGAAACTGCGATAAAAGAAGTTCAGCAAAAGTTTCTGCACAAAGGACACACACACCAACAAGCAGACACAATCCACAGTCGCGTGGAGGCAACTGCTGCCCCCATTGACGTATATACGCCTGCTGATTTTGCCAGAGTCGTTTCACTCTGTAGGCGATCCAAACCTGTTCATGTAGTAAATGCAGACTTTTCCTTTTTCAAGGAATTTTCTGGGGGGCCACAGAGCATTCGACCTGGCAAGGCAGCAGGTGATCCATGTGTTGTCGATTTGAAAGCCATAAGGTACAGTAATGGCCAGGTTGAAACAAAAACAAACTTTGATGACGATTTTTCCATTCTGCCAAGAAGATCGTCTTTGCAACCAGTCACATCAAGAGTCTCCAGAACGGAGCCTCGAAGACTCGAAGCAGCAAAAATCGCTGACCTTATGAGCCTGATACCGTTCATGCCACGATCAAGCCATGCTTTTTACAATGCATTATAAAGACTTGATGTTCTTCTTGTCCTACCTAACAAGGTGTTAATCTCTGACCAGTCATTGCGGGTTATGGTTTTAGCCCTCCAATCATATAAGTTATAGGTTGACATTTTGCTTTACCATTAAAGTGCGTGACACAACTTCAGCAAAATCTGCAAAGGGTTAGACTATTTCAGTTTTGGTACTGATGATTTGTTGTTTTCAATGAACCGCTAGCAGGGCATGTTTCGAGCCTTTTATGTTTGTCATTTACACCATAGAGTGCAGTGTGGTCTTTTTTTTTTTTTGATTGAGAGTTGGTATTTACCCTTGATAATTCTCATCGATTGATCTACAAGTCCCATGATTCTATAAAGTGTAATGACTTGTTTCGTGAAATTTTGGAGGACGATGATACTCACCTGTATTGCTCATCGACTACAAAGTCTGCACTGCAACAGTCCTCAACCTAATATAGTCCATTAATTTAATAAGTTCAACAAATCACAATATCCTCTTGATTATCTTCTGCCGAGGCACCTAAAGCCGAGCTACGAGGAAAGTGCTCATTGGCTTAGGTTTAATAGCCATGAATATCGTATAAACTGTGGTTTTGCTCATCGTATTTGTTTCAGACAGGTTTTTTGTGAAGATGTATCAGTGAAATGTTGACAATCACATGCACATTTATTGAGTGACCGTTTCTTCATTGTGGTGTGTCCATTGCTGGACTGAGTAATTAGTATGTGACGATGCCCAAAGTTTCATTTACAGCAGATTGCATTTTGTCCATCTCTGTTCTTCCCACAGAGTCTGGGGGTTTGGTCTGCCTGTCTTTAATCATCTTTATCGAGCTAGTTCATTTTATCAACCTTTGAAATAACGATAATCTTTGTTCTCTAGTGTGGGGAGTTAAACTGAACACAAATTGTTCACCTCCTACACAATTGTGATTTTAGTTGTCCAGAGCAAATATTGTTCACAGCCTAGGCTCAGTCTACCTAGATTCATTGAAATGTATCGAATAACATATGTTTTGCATAACCATGACGTCTGCTTACTTCTTCTCGCTCCCCATGATTAATTATTCGACAAGAATACTGCTTCTTCGGAGTTTTTTCCCCTACTTGTGCTCTTACCACAGAATGTGGACTGAAAATTTGCTCTGAGTATTGAATTCTTAGGCAGGAAATGCCTCAGCTATACACGTGATTCTTATTAGTCTATGAGTTATTGAATTTTAATAAAACATGAATGATTTTTTATTCCTTGCATTCTGGATTCTGAAAATATTTGTGTTGCAATATTGTGCATTTTGAAAAAATGTTTACTGTTGGTGAATCACTAACAGCTTCAAGGCATTCGATTTTGGCTCAACTAAGCAACTGATCTTTAAATTCAATCATATTATCAATCCATCGATTAGCACTGCATAAGGTACAAAATCACGTAACATGAAGTTACAAGTGAACCAATTTCGCGCAAAAATTGTTACGCGTTTTGGCGAAAATTCCTAAAACGTGTAACATTAATATCTCAGAAACGTTGCGATTTTTAACAAAAAAATGGTCACAGTCATAAGCAAGACCCTCTAATTAAATGCTTTTTTAGTTTAAACCTTCGGTAACTTTTGTCTTAAACAATTTAATCAGTTTTTTTGTCTCTCCTGTAAAATTTGCTAAAACTATGATACGCGAGACTGGCTCTTAGGGGACGACATGTTATTATATACAGTCAGTTGGTGACCGTGATTGGACTATTTTAATGCAGGTGAGGAAAAATTTTTCCCGCAAAACAGTGAACACTTTGTTCCTAAAAACCAAAGAGCATACGTCTTATTTTCCCAGCTGAACACGCTTATATCCACTAAGGATGGGGATAAGTATAACTTTATTTTCCACAGTTAGGAAACTTGTCTTTCTTACTACATATGAAGACGCCAGCAGAAATGCACAGACAAACACATACGAACACAGGCACACCCACATACACATCACACGCATTCACTAGTAAATGCACACTAGAAGCAGAAGTCTCAGGTCAGGGGGGAGCATGGGTTTCAGCTTAAACTTAAGACTGTGATCGCAAGCCCTGAATGAAGACACCAGCCCATGAGATGAACACGCGTGTAATGTTCACAATATTAAAGTGGAATGGCAAACTGCTGAAATCAAAGTATTATATTGCTACAAGGAAACCATAACATTGTTACATGTTGATGCACAGCAAATTTACACGGTACATTATATCTATGTGCAAACCTAACAACGATCTTCTTGTTTACACCAACATGCACACTTTGTCACCCTGGAAGAGTTAAGTAAGGCCATCTACGATGAGCGCCATAAGGGTGGAGGAAAAATTCGATCCAAGAAAGTTAAACAAAGTTTTCATTGAGACCATGAATCAAAAGGGAGTAAAATAACATAACTGAACTGGAACTAATGCTTGAGTCATATTTGTTCGCTTTTGATTGTCTCATTTGCTCTCTCTTTCTTTGTTCCTTTCTTATGACATAATACTTTCTACGCAAGAACCACACACCCTCGTGCACGGAGAAGTATACTGGCGTGTTTAGATCAATCTCAGTAAGATACCATCCAACAATCCAGATTTCTATACACAGTGTGGGTGTTCCAGCTTATCAACATACAGAAAACAAAAGAGAACCGGGAGTCAGACTTGAATAATATGTTTATTTGTAGAAAAAAACAACGAATGGATAGATAAGAAGTTTACAATCTCTGTAGCAGATAGATGAGACGTTTATTATCTCTGTAGCAATGTTACATTTAGAGAACATTATGCACATGAAGTGAAGTCTTTTTTTGGCATGGTGACTCCTGGCAGACTCCTGTGACTGTGTACCATCCTCCTCAAGTTTCATTTTGTGTGTGCGTGCGTGCGTGCGTGCGTGCGTGCGTGCGTGCGTGTGGCGTTTTGTTTTATTCTTGCATTAGACAAAATATCCACATCAAAATATGACTTTTTAAAATATCGCCTCAGGGTATATTTGTCACAGGAAAAAGGCATAAGATGACCGGAACTCTCACCACAAACTTCAACATATGAAAGAAAGAGAGCATGAACTGGACTAGACCAAACCACCAACCCACAGACTATGGTACTCCTGATTGGTTCTCTTGCTTTAATGCTGCTTCTCCCTACAGCTATCTGAGTCAGATTAGAAGACTTCTGACTTGTCTATAGTAGACTTCTCATTATCGACTTGTCTATAGTAGACTTCTCACTACAGCTATCTGAACCAGATTACAAGCCTTCTGACTTGTCTATAGTAGACGAACCCTGTGTGTAACAAAAACACTACCGACCCTTACCCATTGGACTGAAGTGTTGAAAATGCTACCTACAGCAACAGCGCTGGGTAGAAGGTGTATCCTTGCATTACCAAACTGGGATGACACATTGGGCATATTGGTAAAGTGAACTACCAAGAACATGATAGTGTACAGATATTATAACTTACATGAAACAAAAAGCTCAGAATATAATCTATTTTACAACTAAAAGATAACTAATATCTTTATTGAACAAAGCAGCTTTTCGCACAAAATAAATAAAACAGAGATTTTTAAGCTGGCCACACATCACTATTCAAGGCTGCTTGTCTTAATTGCTAACTGAAATTCTATATTTAATTCCTCAGTGTTATTTCATTAATGTACGTGAGATGATCTCAGACAGGAGCCAGGAATAAAACTGAACCAAAACTCTTTGAATATGGCTGAAAAATATGTCTCCTACCAAACATGTACACAATGCACACGACATATTAATAAGAATAGAAATGAGGAGGAAATAATATGATTGAAAATGGACAGAAAAAAATTTCACATAAAATACCAATGCTGTGATGTCAGAAGATGAAAGGAGAAAATGATGCTTTTATTTTTGTAGAATAGAGCTGAGTAGTCAACCAAGTACAAAAAGATCTGAACATATTTCAGCATAAGAAAGTATGTGAAAAATTAGATCACCAAGCCAAAACTTCTTGTTTTAAATATATTCATAAATTTAATGCCATTTCAAAAATCATGTGCATGTGAACGTTCAGATAAGTTATTTCTGAATTCACCTGGAACATTTGCTGAAGATCCAGCAGCGTAATGTCCTAGAGTGAGGGAACATTAAAGTCAAAGATGAAGGACAAAGAAAGAGTTATTTATAGTGAACAGACGCCAACTAGACCATCAAAAAAGAAAAAAAATAAAGATAAAGCTGCAAAAAAACAACAACAAAAAAAACAGCTTCTTTCAGCATAAAGTGGCTACATAAGAAAAGTGCGGACTGAACTTCACTAAACTTAGAAATATATATAAAGTTTCAATTAATAGTGTTTTAAATAAATATATCCAGAAAGTTTTGTTCTATCACACAGATCACTAGAAAATGCTAGTTACATAAATAAATTACTCCCTTGTTGCAGGAGTAGAGCTTTATCTAGAAAATGATGCAATCGATAACTGTCTGCTGCATATTTAGCAGCGTCTATCACTACTCCAGTTAAATGATATAAATCCATTATTATGTGATTATAACATAAGCCACATTAGCCACATCCTGATAAGCAAAGTCTGGCTATGAATAGAAAAGTAACTGTTCAAAGTTTGTAGCACAGCAACATCAAAACTAAAACACACTAAACCTATTTTATTTAAAAAATAAAAAAATATATTCAAAGTGACCCATTAAGATTATGAAGAATGGAAAAAGCTCATGAGTTAACAATTAAACAGACCACAGTTTCAGCTCTGAAATGCTGCCTTCTGTGAAGAACAGCTTGAAATATTCTGCTTGACCATTTAGCCAGTAACTTGTCCGACCTTCAAGTGGTCGAGAGTGATGCCTGTAGCTTGCTGAACTTTCTCAACTGTGTAGGGAACATCTGTGGAGAGAATGGGAGATTAGTATGATCTCTGGCTGTCTAGGGTGTGTAAGTCTTCTAAGTTTCTTTTGACATTTCTCAAAAAGTTTCTCAATAAGTTTCTAATCCTTTTTAATGTATATGTTAGTATTCCACAGACTGGGTGATTTCCAAATATCAAAATAAGTTTGCTGAGATTTTTTTCCCAATTTTGATGACACATCTTAATGTATAAAGAAAGAGGACAAGGAGTTAAGTGTCTCCATACTGGTAGAAAATTGTATGTAATCACAATTTTCTCAAAACTTGATATTTGTGGACGACAATATATTGGTCCATTGCTAAGAGATCTGATATATTAGTTACTATGCCAACCAGCTGTCCCCCTGAACATTTCCTGTGGCCTGGTAATTCTGAATTCGGCATAGGTGTGTAGCAGCCCAATAATATGACACATATTTTGCTGAGATAAAGGTATCACTAAACAGGTTGGGCAAATCTATTTCTTGTGATTAAAACAAAAATCGTTACTGCTCTAAATCAGTCAAAAAAATATGGTCTTTCAAAGACAGAAAGTGACAGAACTCATTTTTAGATATAAGCCAAAACTGTCTAACAAATAGGGTAATATATTGATGTCATATACCTTTTTTTGAGAAAAACTGATCATGTCTCCATGAGAAAATGATATTATGAAAACCTAAATCCAGGTACAGTGAATTCACTGAAAATATTAAGACCATAGCCTAAAAGTTCGTCATGTGACATATTTTCATCAAAATTATTTATTATGACTCCATTTAAAGCCAACTTTAAGAATTTTTTTTTCCATCTTGTACAACATGATTTGTTTGAAAAGGGACAGTAAATAGATCAAACTTTTTAAATACATGTATACTAAAAACTCTGAATAGATAAATTTCATCTGGTAAAGCCTCTTTATGGACTTGAGTAGAGCTGAAAAATGCCCCATTTCTTCAGGCCACAATCTATGAAGGGGAAGTAAGCTGAGTGAGATTTTACTTAATAAAGCTGTTACTTTATTCTGTTATAACTTGGTGGATAGGTTTCTTGACATAATCATAATGTATTGTTTTCTACAGTTACTGTCATAGCCACATGGGGAATGAACAGAAAGACATCTGTGGGAAACTATCATCCACACAGAGAATGAATAGGAAGACATCTTTAGATAGGAAACTCTGTCGTGGAGAGTAAAACAAAAAAAGGTCCTGAGAGGAAGAATCTTTTGTGCAGCAGACTTGAAACTTTGATCCTGGCATTTCCTCACATTCAGAGACGGACTGGTCTAGGACTAAGTCATCATCTCCACTGTTCTTTTGTTGCTATCTCGAGGACAGAACAGGAAGATTTCATACTTCTGTTCCTCAACCTTTCGAAAGATGTCTTTTGGCTGTAATATCACTTCAGTGAGAGCTGCAACTTTTCCGCATCGAGAATGAACATTTTCTACAAAATTAATAAATACTCACCTCAACTGCTATGGTTCATGTGAGGCCAACTGCATAACAAATACAGGTAGCATCAATCGTAACTGAATTATTAGGTCTGTGATTCAGGCAATTCAGTATCAACCTGTGACAAGACTTACCAACTGGGAGAAATTCTTTCTGGCCTGTCAGTTCCTTCCTGGCCGACTCTACAGAACTCTTGATTGTCAGGAATGCCCCAGCTGCCAGACCAATGGGTGGTTCTCCCACAGCTACACTCAGAGATTGATATCAACAGAACAAAATACTTGATGAAAGATATATTAAGTGAAACAAGTCAAAAAAGAAGCAAAAGGACATGTGCACTTGCCACAGTGACAAGTAGACACATATTTGATTAAAAGTAGAGTTGAGGATGTTGGTTTTAATGTGAGTCTCAACACAATTTCATCATCAGGTCACAGAAGCAAATTATGAAAATATAAATGTACACTAGCAGTAATAACCTCATCTCCTTCTACTTTTCCTTCCCTTCCCCCACCCCCAATTTCAACAGCAGTGAAAATATGTATGGATATATGTGAGTAACTGCTAACCCACCTTTGGAGCTGAGAACACCAGTAGGATTGGGGGTGTCAGGCAGGAGATGTATCCTCCAGTCTATGGGAATGTCTTTGGTCGTTGGTGGCTTGTATTCCTGGAGCACATGGGGAACAGAATGAGAGTCTGGTTTATAATTTCCTTCAACATTATCTCTCGCTGAGCAGCTGGTAGCTCTGTTGACCATGAACTAGCACTGACAATATTGACATTACACAATCATATCTAGTTACTGTTATATTCTAATGATATTAGTAATAATACTAATAATGAGGAATATCGCAATCATAATCTTTGTGAAGTTGTGGTTTTAATTTGGTATTTTCAGGGCATCATTAAACTGAAGCAGCTGCAGAATGTTCACAAGTGAAGCATGGGTTTACTGGCATGGTACACCTTGCAGATCTAGACTTTTATAAAGATCAGTTTATACTTGCACACATGTGAACTCCAATGAAGATAATATAATTTACCCATGTGCCGTCATTCAGCACTTGTCCAGTTCTTCTATCATAATGCAAGTCCTCTAGCAGGTAAGCACCAAGTCCCATGACAAACGCTCCTTCTATCTGACCAATGTCAATGGTGGGGTTGATGCTAGACAAGGCAGGACAAGAATAAGATACAGTGAGTGCTGGTTTTATACAGGTCATCATGAAGCTCATGTGGATAAAGGCTTGGCTGGCTGGATAGTCAGAAGAGACAGGAATGCATTTTTAAGGATAGAGGACGTGGGGGAGGAGGGGAGGGGGACAGGTAGTAACCTCTTGTTATGGTGTACTGACAGGAAATTCATCTCTTTATTCTCTTTTCTCTCTCATTGATTTTCTCTCTCACTTCAGGGAAGAATGATACCAGATAATGTAACTTAAAGGCCTAAATGAACAGATGAGGTCTGAAGAACAGACAGATATTCTTTCCCCACACAGATGAGTCCAATTTGTTGGCCTCAGAGGAATGCATTTTGACTTGCCCGGCTGCTGAGGTGTAGATCTGATTGCCAGGATCTCTCATCTCAGCTCCTCATTTAGTTCTGTTCCTTTCTTTCAGCAAACTCACTGGTCCTACACCCAGTCTCCTAATAGAACTGACTGCCAGTCTAGAGGACAATGATACAACCAGGAAAAAGAAAAAGGCCCACTACTGTCCCTGTGCAGCTCCACTGAACGTACTTATCCCTTCAGCTTGTTGAGAGCTGAGTCTGAATCTATTGACAATACTGTCAACTCTGCTTAATCGCCACTTCTACTTAATTGTGACTTTCCCCAGAACTGAATTTTTACTCCATAAAAGTCACTCGATAATCACTCAGGATAATTCCAACTCCTCAGCGGCAATAAAAGTCAAAGATCAATAGTAGACAGATTGCAACTGATAAATAAATTTTTAAAAAATTTACACTGATGGCTGAAACTACATGATGGAGGGTGGACTGGTTGACTCAGTGACAGCTGCCAAGAAGTGACAGATGTGATAAGCCTCTCCTCTCCACCTCCTCTCTCTCTACTTGGTCTCGGCTATCTATAATGTTTCTGCTCCAAGCCTGTGCAGGACTCCCTCCGCCCCACCATCCCCCCACCCCCTTCCCCCAAACCATGCCAGCACTGAGAGGTGGAGAATGCAAACACTGTATTGTGCTGAACCCCTGACCTGTTTCTAGGATTTCAGCTAGATCAAAGAATGTGTCATATGGACAGACGGTCAATCCCTATAGTGCCATCCTACACTTTATTGTCTGCTGGGCTACTGCAAGGTAGCCAATGGAACAGGCCTTGGTGATCAAACATTCTTAGGCTACATCACTGTCATGAGTTTGANCACTCTGCCCTGCCATCCCCCTTTTGCAATAAATGGCTGAAACTACCAGCTCCGCATAATCACAACTCTGCTTAATCACAACTTTTTACGTGATCCTGAGGAGTTGTGATTAAGCAGAGTCAACCATACTCTCAGATACTAGAGGCAACGATGGACAATTCCTTAACATTCTTTTAATTAAATAAACATTTCTGATAACAGGAACTGATCCCAGAACTCTCATGAAATGTCCTACAGAGTTCTTAAAAATGATTACTTCAGGTCTAGGTAGCAATATTCTTGAGCTCACATATTTACCTTTCCCCAAAGTCACACATGATGTCTGCCCTCCTGACTTGATATTCTCCTGTTAACACATCCACCTCTGTCTCCACCACTCCAGCACAGTAAGTGTGATAGCGAAACATGTTATCAGGCTTGGTGGATCTGTGCAACAACAAGTTTTTAAACTTTTTAGATGCATTTTTAAAAAATTAAGAACTCCCACTTAAAGTTACCAGTGACACTAACCCGCTACTCCAGTGTGATTGGTCAACAGCCATTTAAACAGCACATCTACGTATATTATTCTTATATACTGGAGATAATTATGGAGAATGTTAGCATCATACACTGACCAAGGCTGCACCGTTCACACCAAAACATACCAATCCACCCGACTTCTACAACACAATACAAACACACATATTTATATATATACAGTAAATCACAGATCTAACGAGATCACCAGGATTGATCTTCAGTCCTTATTGAAACCAATGTCTCGTTGAACACATGGTCTCTCCAAGTCATGTAAAACTGGTCTATCTCTAGTGAGAATCTTTAGCTAAAAGGGTACTTTAAATTTTGTACTTCAAAAATATCGCTGGTTGCTTCCCTTGACTCCAGACACTACTGGTGTGACAACATCGCAAGCTGATAAATGCACTGATTTATAATTTTTTTTTTTTTTTGGAGGGGGGAAGAGGGGGAGGAGAGGAGGAACAAAGCAATGTAAATGTTGAGAAACGAATAGTTTCAATCATCATCTAGGAGTCTGTGATTAAAATTTCGCCTGGTGCAATGATTCGTCCAAACAAAAGGCTTGGCCTATTATCAGCCGAGCATATTATTCCATCATTCCATTGTCCATTCCCCTCCTTTCCCCTCCTTTCCCCTTGCCCTTGCACTGCAGAGACTTCAAAGGCTTTCATGTTGACTTAGTCTTGTAGACTGCTGTAAAAGGTAACCTTCGGGAGTTGCTCGCTGCTGACAGTTTTATTGATGGTGAAAAAGATGTGAGACTGTCCAACTTCAGGTCGATGACCTCGTTAGAGCTAAGGTTGCCAGAATTTTGCATTCATTGGATTAGAGGTACATTTACTACTTCAAATAAGGAAAACAAAACAGGGATTTTTATTTCCCTCATTGAATGTGATGTCTCCTTGGATCTGAGCTCGTTGTATTCGAGGTTTGCTGTATTTTGCTAGACTTCTATAATCATTTCCTGTGGACATGATCATTAGAGAAAATTCCATCCACTCTATATCTAGGTTACAGGCCTGTAATTGTACTTTCACTTGTGGTCCTACAACTTAGGGGGTATATTTCATCTCCCCTTTTCCCTCTTTTGGCATGCCCTGCTTCCAGTAATAAGGGCTCCAGGGGGGGAATTTTGATATCATGGGAATCTGTGTCCATTTTACTTTATTTTACCAGGCACTATTTAGCCCTGGGCTGGAACTGCCAGCTCAAGGGTGTGCTCAGGCGGAAGAGGAGGGGTTTGGCATTGACCAGTGAAAAATGTAGGGTCTGTTTACAAATAGCAACCAAGCTCAAAATTTCAATGGGCTTGCTAGGGTTGGGTAAGTCTTAAAATTTGGGCCACATAATGAGCTTCAATCTGGTATGCGTCTGGGTGAAAGCTAAAACTTTGGGTTCAGAGGGCAGCTCAAAATGTTAATATAGCCCATAGAGGAAAAAAGGGTCAAATCCTATTACAGGTCTGTAACCTTTAGACTCTAGGACCTTGTTAAGTCAGTTATCTCCCTTAACCTTCTCACCAGGGTTTTAGGAGACCAGAAAAGTGAGAAGGCTAGAAGACAATTCAAGAAAAACAGTTGATGAGGATTTTCTGGAGAGACGTCTTTATCTGTACTGAAGGTCTTTGGCATTTATTGGTTTTTTTTCTCTTTTTGTCCTATAAATAAAATATGTTATTCTACAAATTCTGCAGTGTTTTCACAATTTTTGTCCCAAAATGCCACATTTTTAATGGGAAGGAGAGGTGGATCATGGTCCAAAATTTTCACAAATTCCTTTTAAAGATGGACACCTCTTTTCCTGACTTGGTCCCCATTTTTTTGTTTGTTTGTTTGACCATGTGCTAATACATACACCTCACATCTTTATTTTCATATTTATATGGCTCAGATTGTACATGAGACTTTCAAATTAGATGCCTTGTCTACATCACAAGTTATTTTTACATACAGACACCCTGACTCTGGCTGGCAGAGCCCCCCAAAAATGGGAATTTTATAAACGAGCAGATAAATAGAGTTGTACAAATTTTTGGCCTCTAAGCTTAGAATGTAAGAAACCTTAACAGAAGATGAAAAGAGGAGCTAGAAAGCATATAAATTTCTGTCTGACAACTCCCACTAAGGGTGATGTCCTTTTTCTGAACTACTGTTTAAAGTATTAGCAAACTGCAGAGTAAAGACATCCATCTTCTTTTTGCACCTCACCAAGAACTAGCATGGGATCATATTTGCCCCCGGAGTTCTTAGACGTGAAATAAACCCACCCTATTTGCAATATCTTTCCACCATCTAATTAAAACTAAATATGATTCTGCCCAACGACACAAAACTTTTTGAAAAATGTATAATGAATCTATTAAAAATAGTCGATGTTTCATGTTTCGTGTATACCGGTAACATTTTCTCAAGACTGACAATGCAAATTTATGACAAACAAAGCCAAGTGAATACATGTCTGAGAGCCAGAAATAGAAATAAGAATCGAGCAACTGAGAGAGGTAGTGAAAGGGATTGAGATATGTTCATTGTCTGAGTAATTTAAAACGGTATACATAAACACACAGACAAAATCACACTATCACACACACACATGTACTTGCATAAATACTCTCTCTCTCTCTTTCTCTCTTTCTCTCTCTCTCTCTCACTTACTCACTCACTCACTCACTCACTCACTCACTCACTCACTCACTCACTCACTCACATACACTCTCATACTCTCTCTCTCTCTCTCTCTCACTCACTCACTCACTCACTCACTCGCTCACTCACTCATTGTCACGAGGTGAGTAGTGTAACAGTAGGTGAATTGTTCTAAGTGAATTCAATGAGTTGTGTATAATGAATTGTGTTTGACGAGGGCACGATTTAAGTTGAGTTGTGTACTTTAAGATGCCCAAATAAAAGGGGGGAGAGTGAATGTCTAGACACCACAGTCAAGAGTTATCATTGGTGTGAGAGAAGGGCTGCTGAGCGTAAGTCGAGTCGATGTGTAATGTATTCTTAAATGAAAGATATTGTTTAAAGTATACTGTTTAACAGGGTAAAGTGTTGCCTTACTAATGATAATATAAATGTGGCCATGGGCCGTAATGGTAATTGATCATCGATTTATTATCTGATAAAGGTAACGATAACTGACTGTGTATGTACACCAGTTCGGGTGAGTCGTGGGGCCGACATCGCGGGTGTCGGGAGTGTGAAGTATTCATTAAAGTGAAGTTATAAATCTCAAGATAGAGTGATAGTGTAAATCTCAAGATAGAGTGATAGTATAAATCTTAAGATAGAGTGATAGTATAACTACGATTATCATTCTGTTTATTTTAGCCTTCTGGGAATAGGTCATGTAGCCTATTGTAGGACTGTGTGTGTGTCCCTCAGTCATCTACGTGAACACTAGGGAGTTAGTACTTCGGGCTGTGCACCCTGACACAGAATGTATAGCTGGCTGTGAGCCAGTAGAACCCTCGGGGCGCAGTGCCCAACTGCCTCTGCCAGAGAAGTCGTCGTTGGCCCCCTGAACTTGAGCCTTTGTGGGCGGAGTACCCAGGTGCCTCTGCCAGAGAAGTTGTCGTTGGCCAGCCTGAACTTGATCTGTCGTGGGCGGAGTGCCCAGTTGCCACTGCCAGAGAAGTCGCTGCTGGCGCTGTAGACATGTTGTCATCCTGATCGTCTCGTCCTGTCTGCGTCCTCCTGGAGGTTCTTCCGGTCCTGTGCCTCTCGACAGTCAAGGAGCGTGTAGGGACAGGGCTCCGCGAGGCACAGCATCGTTGGATGCCAGTCTGCCTAAGTTACGTGTAGTTGTAGTGTATTGGGTGTACTGTTTGGGATCATTATATATTGTCATTAGTGTACGTGTTAATGGGGAAATAGTAGTTATTTAATTATTTCGTTAGTGTCATACATTTTGGCGTTATTTGAATTCTATTTGTTAATGTAATACAATTTTGTCATTATCTAAAGTCTATTTTGTCGAGTGAATTGTGACTGCGCATTAGTGTGAGCGTGTGTAAGTAGTGTCTGAGTGTCAGTGCTATCTTCCTTTCTAATCTCTAGTTATCATCGTCCACTTCCTATCCTCTGTGAGAGTGTTTAGTTAGTGTGAACAGTGATTGCCTTGTGTGTGCTGGTGTACGGCGTAATGCGTTGTCGTTTCTCTGCACCTTCTCTGTCTCTCTAATCCGTGTCCTGTTCTCGTCAGTATCCTTTGGCTGTCTTCAAATGGTGTGTCTGTTCGTACAGTGAAGGGATTCTCGTGATCGTTGTCCTGTCTTTTCTCTTTGTCCTACCGTCCCTCCTTCTCTGGTGCGTCTGGGGTAGGGGCGGTTCGTGACACTCACTCACTCACTCACATGCACTCTCATACTCTCTCTCTCTCTCTCTCTCTCTCTCTCTCTCTCTCTCACTCTCTCACTCACTCACTCACTCACTCACTCACTCACTCACTCACTCACTCACATGCACTCTCATACTCTCTCTCTCACTCACTCACTCACTCACTCACTCACATGCACTCTCATACTCTCTCTCTCTCTCTCACTCACTCACTCACTCACTCACTCACTCACTCACTCACTCGCTCACTCACTCGCTCACTCACTCACATACTCACTCACATACTCACATACTCTCATATATGCATACATACATACATACATACATACATACATACATATACATAAATACACATAAACACACACACACATACACATACACACACACACACACACACACACACACTCACTCACACACTCACACACTCACACACACACTCACTCACTCACTCACTTATTCACTCTCTCTCTATCTCTCTCTCTCTCTCTCTCTCTCTCTCACTCTCTCTCTCACTCACACTCTCTTTCTGTCTCTCTCTCTCTCTTTCTCGCTCACTCACTCACTCACTCTCTCTCTCTCTCTCTCTCTCTCTCACTCACACTCACTCACACACACACACACACACACACACACACACACACACACACACACACACACACAATCACACACACACACACATACACACACACAGAGACAAACACAGAGAGAGAGAGAGAGAGAGAGAGAGAGAGAGAGAGAGACATCACATACACATATCCACATGTACCTTCAACCCTTCATTTGTCCATAATGTGAGTGCACTCGGAGCAAGAGTCTCAGGTCAGGGGAGAGCATAGATTCAAATCTCCATTATTAAGAATTGTAAACAGAGACTATGCTCCCATGCCCCGTGCCGGAGATGCCTGCTCTATGAAATGCACAAGAAAAGTTCCACCACTCTACACATTGAATAAAGGGCTAAACAGAGTAGCTTATAACTACTTACTTGACTCTTGTGGATAGGTCAATGCTATTGAAATGACAGGCTGCCAGAACACCAGGCCAGGGGGTCTCGGGCGGCAGCTTCTCACGGATAGGTTGGATACGTTCATTCAGCTCATTACAAGCGTTGATAGCAGCCTGAAAAATGGCTCAGGCACTAAACCAGTGATACAAAAACATAAGACAGACAGCTGAATGAAACACAGGCATAAGACAGACAACCGAGTGATATAAAGACATAAGACATAAGAATGACAGGTGAATGATACAAAGACATAAGACAGACAGGTGAATGATACAAAGACATAAGACAGACAGGTGAATGATATAAAGACATAAGACAGACAGGTGAATGATACAAAGGTGTAAGACAGACAACCGAGTGATATAAAGACATAAGACAGACAGCTGAGTGATACAAAGACATGAGACAAACAGGTGAGTGATACACAGGCATCACACACATCTCACAGTATAGGCACACCAACTTACTGAGACACACATTTCACTGCCTGAGCTCCCTCCTGTGAATGTTGGGTTTGGAATGACATTGTTTTGGCCTGGCCTGACCTTGACATACTCTAGCGGGATCTTCAGTGTTGCAGCCACAGCTTGGGATACCTGGAGATATTGGACAAGATTTAACTCATCTTTCACTGTGAAATGGTAGGTCTGTTGTTTTTACAATAACTGGCTCTCATACAGATGTATAAATATAGATCTGAGTGAATGAGTGAACAGGAGGTTATAATACAACCATGACAGTGCATAGAGTCTGAGAAGCAATGCTTGGCTACAATATGAGATAAAGCTTACAAATTCACACATAGAGCGGAAGTGACAACTTGTTATCAACTTGTTATCTCCCAAGCCATCCAGACCACTGAAGAGGTACATCAATTTAATTTTGTTCATGTTTATTTTCACCTGACTGCCACAATAGGATTTACAAAAGCATATATTCAGAATACATGTTGGCCTACTCAAAGACTTCACTTGCCACTAAACTTCTTGGAAACTTGAATCACCCTAAGAATAATAATCTCAGGTCTGAGAGTTTAAGAATAGTCATCCACTCTAAGGACAGCCATCTCGGATGTGAGAGTTTGAACCACCCTGAGAATAGTTAACTTAGATCTGAGAGTTTGAAACACTTTGAGAAAAGTCACCTCAGATCTGAAGATTTTGTTCATATTTTTATATTCATGTTGACATGTTTCAAATGGGAGGGACACTATTCATTCAAGGATGTACTAATGACCTACGGGTAGGAGAATCTATTTACCTTTGTGAAGAGACCCTGTCCCATCTCTGATCCAGATGTGATGACATTGACTGTTCCGTCCCCAAGAAAACAGGAAACATTGACTGTGTGTCCAGGTGGGTAGTAACTAATGCCATACTTGACAGCCGTCATTGTGATTCCTCTTTTACGCCACATATTGTTCTGGCAGTCAGATGAAACCATCAAAACATATAATATACTAGGCTTGATAAACATTTTTTTTTATCTGACTGTGAAGGAATAATTCTAGAGCCTCAAAATTCACATATACAGTACATTACTAATAGGCAGGAAGATGTGCAAAAAATAGGGAAATTCCAATAAGCCGTTTTTCTTCTAGAGCGCTGTAATGAGTACCACCCTTGTACAGACTGACCTATCATTTAAAAATCAGACAACATCACCTGAGGATGGAAAAACACGAAGTTCGGTCTATAATAAAGTTCTTGCATCTTGATGAAAACGCTCCACAGGAAATATTGAAAAAATGTCTGCCATTTACAAAGAGAACTGTCCACCGTATCAGGTGATAACCTACTGGGTAAGAAAGTTTAATGTGGGTATTGGAGTGTTGAAGATGAGTCAAGATCTGGACGTCCAATATCTGACAGAACAAAATGTGTCAATAGTGAGGAAGCTAATACTGGAAGACAGGAGGGTAAATGTTCGAGACATTGTGGAGAAAACAGGTCTTCCTTATGTATCTGTGGTGAACATTCATCATAAGGAGTTGAATAAAAATGACGAAAGTTTCTGCGAGATGGGTGCCATGCCTTCTCAACTCCTGATATGAAGATGGAAAGAAATCGATTCAGTCAAGGCTGCTCAAGTTGTGTCATGAACAAACTAATTACTGCAAGAGACCGGTAACCATGGACGAAACATGGGTCTTTTTTTTTAATCCTGAAATGAAATGCCAGTCTAAACAGTGGAAGACCCCTTATTCACCTCCATGAAAAAAGGCACGAGTGCAAGCACTGGCTGTGCAGGTCAGGCTTTCTGTGTTTTGGGATCAAAAAGGCATTATACTCACTGACATCTCCCAAAGAATAGAACCTTTACTGGGGACTATTACTCCAGCTTGCTTCATAAACTGAAGTCATCTCTCAAAGAGAAAAGACACAGAAAACTTCAAAAAGGCGTCCTTCTCCTCCAAGACAATGCGCCTGCACACAGAGTGGCCGTAGCAACATCAGCTGCATAAATGTGTGGCTACAAAATCTTACCACACCCAGCATACTCTCCAGATCTGGCTCCTTTAGACTTTTCTTATTTCCTTCTCTGAAGAAACATCTCAAAGGACGACATTTTAATACAGAAAATGAAGTGAAAAGTGAAGTTAAAGCCTAGTTTGATAATCAAACTAGGGACTTTTATTCTGAAGGTCTTATGAAAGTCATCCACAAATGGGAGAAATGTGTCCTTTTGGATGGAGACTATGTAGATAAATAAATATCTCTAGTGAAAAAATTAAGCCTCTATCTTTACTCCTTCATAGTCAGACAAAGACTTTTTGATCAACCCTCGTATGACTAATTACTTCCATGGGTAGCAAAAACTTAATACAGTAATCACCAGTAGGCGCATGGTGAAACTTTATAAATTGATGACCATTATGTTATTATTAAGACAAAAATTCATAATATTCCGTCAACATAACAAATGAAAGAATGCTACAAGCAATGTAAGAGCACTGAAAAAAAAATGCAGTCGCAAGAAATATTTCATAATTAGAAAATGGATAACTCTTCAGTTGGATTTCCTATTCTCAACTCAGTAAGTTATTTTAGGCAAAGACCAAAAGAATTGTCTGCCCTAGCAGAGACATCAGCATAAACTATATGTGTCCAGTAAACTACATTAGGCCTACCAGTGGCACAACATTTCTACACAATCACATTATTGTCATGAAGGGAGATTACACACTGTCTTACACTGACAGAGTTACCAGGTGCAAGAAATCCAAGGGGTTTCACAGCTGATTCCCAGTGTTCAAAATGTGAAGAGCTCATGAAATCTATAGACTAGTAATGATTCAAAATATTGCCTTAGTCATATGCTGATAAGTGAGAAAAGGAGTAAATCAGTTTTTCTACTTGATGGACTGAACCCAGCCTTGGTACGGACTGAAGAACTCACTGTTCTATGGAGCCCCACAGTTAGTGCTATGGTCTAAACCCAGACTGAGATCAGTGTGTAAAACATAAATTCCCCACTTCCTGGACAAAAAGACACTTGGGAAGTTATGACAAGCTTTGACTTTATTGGTTTTCCATATTTCTAGGAAACACAGACGATAGATTGAGCAGTTCAAACGGACACAAACAAACAAAGTCAACTTGTTGGACAAAACTGTAGATGTGATAAAGAAAAGCAGAGAGAAGCAAACATCCTGAAACTAGTGTCTACAAGGCTAGAGTTCTCAATGAAGAATTATTGCCTGCAATTTCTGGAGTGGTGACCCTTGCTGCGCTGATGGTTACTGGCATCCATTGTTTTTACTCTTAGTTTCAGCCCATAAACAAAGCGTGTATCATAAACAAAGTGTATTTTCATAAACAGCATGAGTTATTCTACAAATTCTACTGTGATATCGGAATATTTTTCCCATGGAGGTTAAAGTACTTCTTGTACCCAATCTTTTGATGGGAAGAAAAATGGTGATCGACACCCAAATTGTTTTACAAAAAAACAGTCACCTTGGCTTCTGATTTGGTCTTCAACTTTTCATTAGGCTGGTTTTCACTGTATAGCAATACATAGGTCTAGCACATACTTTACATCTATGAGGCTCAAATTGTACTTGAAACTACAAAGATGGATGCTCTATCTAAATCACAGTTCTTTTTTCATAATCCTTTACTGTGACATTGGTTGACAGAGCCCCAGAAAATGGTGATTTTATATATAATCAATTACTAGAATTGCACACAAGCAATGATTTGGCTTATTACTATATGCCTGAGATGAAAGAAGGAGCTAGGAGGAATATAACTTTCAAAACTGATAGCCTCAGGGAAGATGACATCCTTTTTGCAGTCAGTTGGTTTCAGTGATAACAAAGTGAAATGAAGAGAGCCAGCATCTTTCTTTACCTCACCAAGGACTGCGCCTTGAACAGCCTGTGTAAGATCACCCAGCCGAGTTCTCAGGCCGGTGTAAAGTCAGTCTCCCTGTCTGCACTCCCTACCTACACAAGGACTACTGTTCACTCTCTACTTTACAACCAGTCTACACAAGGACTACTGTTCACTCTCTACTTTACCACCAGTCTACACAAGGACCATTTTCACTTCCTATTTTACCACCAGTCTACACAAGGCCTACTGTTCACTCTCTACTTTACTCTTAGTCTACACAAGGACCACTGTTCACTCCCTACTTTACTACCAGTCTACACAGGACCACTCTTCACCTTGTTGAATTCCTCCACCTCCTTCATGCGGTCTGTCACTTGAGCTGTCTGTTTGAGTCGGTGCCACAAGTCTCTCATAGTGCAGTGGGTGAGAGTGATTCCCAACAGGTCAGTCTGAGCCAAGTAGAGTACAACAAGAGAATATCACGCCATTCTTACAAATGCAGCTTTAGTTACTGGGATGGAGATGTTGTTAGGAAAAATATCTTCATGTATCATGACATTGTTTGTTATCACTATCAGTATTATGTTGGTGCTCTGCAATGTCTTATGACTGTTACATTCTTCCTGGCGGAACTTAATTAATTATCCTCCTCAACTATTGATCTGCTAGCCACAGCCTGGGTGCAAGTGTTAAAATGCAGTGCTTGGTTTCTTAGAGTATAATAAAGAAAGATGCTTTAAATTTGAACTACGAGATAGAAAAAAGACATGAAACCATTCAGCTGCCGGCCCCACCAAGGGATAATCATCAAATGTACTCACCCTATAATATCACTAAAATGACTGACCTGTCCTTTCTCATAGAGATTCATTTCCTTCAGCTGAATAGGATGCATGTTTATCTCTTTGGCAGCATGCTCCAGAATTGACTCCATTACCAGGGCAGCAGGCACAGATCCTGAATGCAACAGACAAAGCATTAAACAACATTCTATACTGTGTTAATCTAAATCTGCAAGTTGTTGGCACAGGATTCCTCTCTGGAGCATGGTTCTATTTGACCAGTGTTAAAAGACACTCTGGATCTTGTAAGCTACATTTTCATTAAGGATCATTCCACACTAGGAAAATGTATGGACCTGCAAACCTTATGGACCTGCAACTACCCACAAAAACCAAAATGTTTGTTTTTATTTCTGGCATGGTCAGAAGGAACAGTATTTGAGATGAAGCAATGGGACTCCCCAGCAAATTGGCAGGACACTTTCAACTTTCTAAAGCAAGTCATACCCATCACAACAATATGAGACATGTCCAGGAATACAGAGGAAGAAGAAGTTTATTCTTCTCTTGTCCGATCTTTTAATGGAAAAAAATGCCCAAAATTTTTCGCAAATGTCTTTTGAAAGAGGTCACCTCAAATTCCGATTTGGTCCCCAATTTTTCATTTGACTAGTTTTGACCACGTGCAAATACATAGGTCTACACATTTTATTTTTTTTTTATCTAGAAGGCTCAACTTGTACCTGAAACTTTAAAATGGGATGCTTTATTTAGATCAGAGATCATTTTACACATTTCTACACTCTGACACTGGCTGGCAGGGCCCCTAAAAAGGGGGATTTTATATATTAATGGATTAATTGGGTTGTACACTATGAGTGATTTGCCCCTCTAATAGGTGCCACAAACCTTAACCCCTCTCCACATTTAATTTTTTCCTACATATGTTTTGAGTAGCCAGTAATGATGCATTCTCTACTGTTAAAGTGTCTCTATCTTGCTTCTTTAATGACTGAGGATGATATTTCTGTGGTGAGGTATGTTTCCAGAGGGACACTGAAAAGTTTTAATGGTCTGACTCAGTGAGATGAACTGGATGGGGTGTTGATAGCCTTTGTTAGTCCCCTGGAGAAATATGCAACTGTCAGCTGTCAAACACATTCACTTCCCTATAAATTGGTGCCCATGTTACTGAAATATCTGTCTTAGATCATTCTTATGGCCTATTTAGAGTTTGATACCTCTCAAAGCAGGCAATTCTCTTGATGACATACCCAATGCTACTTTGAAAGCTCCCATGAATCTACAGTTCAACCCTAAAATTTTGCCATGGAAGCCTATTTGGAGGGGAAAAAGTAGGGAATGGTCAGAGGGGAGTGACCTTGGAGTGATTGGGAGGAAAGGGGAAAATGACCCCCTCTTGGCTGGTCATTGTTTCCAAGTAAACACATTGGCATGAGCAGGTAGTTTCTAGCTGACCATATTTGCAACCCACTTGTAGCCACACATTTAAAACCTAAACGGGATCATATTGGCATTTCTTAAAGGGTCATTCTGTTACTGATTGGGGAAGAAGCCCTGAAGAAACAAAAGTTTGGTGCATCTGCCCAAAAGAATTTAAAGAAAATGCAGCTTCCTTTGACAATACCATGTGAGCCTATGGGGTGGGCTGACAAGGGGTGGGGTGGTGATTTTTCTTAAGGGCGGTGTGGGGTGGGTGGGTTTAGGGGTTGATGGTGGGGTTGGGAGGGGAAGTAGGGAAGGAAAATGGAAGGAATGAAATCTTAAATTTAAACAAAAAAATTGGTGAAATTTGGCGCATTTCTTGCCAACAATGAGTGTGTGTTTCAAAGGTGGGGGAGGGGGTGGCGGGTCAGAGGAAAACAAGAAAAACAAGTAAAAGAAAGAATGAGAAAAAAATAAGAAAAAAAAACAGCGTGTGTCATGTAAACTGAGTCTGCAGCATGTAGATCTACATTTAAGTCCCATAGAGGCTAGACTAGGGNGGCCTCAGGGGGAGAGGAAGTTTAAAAGACTGTCCAGATAGCCTAGATGATCCCCCTCGACTGCCATGATGTAAACATTGTGTTTCTAAGTGGAAACGTGCCAGGTACTAGCTGCTGGTTAAGGTCTTTGGAACCTATTGTTTTTTCTTCTTTTGGCCCTATTAACATTTTGTGTTATTATACCACTGCGATTTTGGGAAATTTCTTCCATGAAGGTTCAAGTACTTTTGCCTGATCTATTAATGGGAAGAAAAAGGAGGGTCAATGCCCAAAATTGTTCACAAATATCTTTCGAAAAAGGTCAACTCAAATTCTGATTTGGTCCCCAATTTTTCAATTGGCTGGTTTTAATTGTGTGCAAATATATAGGTCTACACACTTTATTTTTTTTTATCTAGAAGGCTCAACTTGTACCTGAAACTTTAAAATGGGATGCTTTATTTAGATCAGAGATCATTTTACACATTTCTACACTCTGACACTGGCTGGCAGGGCCCCTAAAAAGGGGAATTTTATATATTAATGGATTAATTGAGTTGTACACAGTGAGTGATTTGCCCTTGTAATAGGTGCCACTCAGTCTCAGGGTGACGTAAGGTTGCAGGAGCCTAATTGGTCAAAAAAATTGGACTATCTGAGTCAATAGTAGCAGAGTATAAAATTATTGTGTAGAAATAATCATATAACATGAAACCACACCGCAAAAGTGGTGAAATTTAGTTTTGAATTTGTAAAAAAAGTAATTGTTACAGGCAGTGTTCCCAATGGCTTCAGCGGAATTCATTTGTGCGGTCCTGTGATCTGCAAAAGGCCAAATTTTTAACCCCTTTTCATGCAATTTAAAATTGTGAAAAATCTAACCGAAGGACCCCCACTGTAAACAGTATATAATTTGAGCACAGTGGTGGCACCAGACCTGCAGACTAGTTTTGGCTATTTCGGAACGTGCCTGTGGTTTGAGAAGAAATTTTTATTAAATGGCTCAAAGAGGCTTTTACATCCTGGCTCCTGCAACCTCAAAGCTTTGCAAGCACTACAACCAGCCTGCAATCCACACTGAACCTAACATGTATGGTAGCTACAGGAACCAATCACAGTTTATAACCACACAATTACATTAACATGAATGTGACAAGGAACTGTCTGAAAGTGTTTAGTGAGTTTTCCACATGATGTAATGTTTTGCTCATAATGTCACTAGCTATTCCAGCAATACAGGCCATAGCTGATCTGGCACATAAAAGCAGGCTCTGATGTCACTATTTACCTGGTGCTCTACACGGCTGGTTGGTTGCCTTGTTGGTTTTCATCAAGGTGCAACGCACTCTCCAGTTGGGCACAAAGTAACCTGTGGACAGAATGACTGGATCAGTTGTGTTGTTGGCTCAGACTTGTTACTCTACACATGCTGGGACTGTAATGTTCACTCCATTACTTTCTAGAATCAATGAATACTGGCTGCCAAAACTGGTGACAGCAGTTAAGTGGCACATGAGATGATGTTTTAGTAGGAACATTTCTGGCAGTCGTACAAATGATCTGCACACACCAACCAATGGAGATAACCACATATGAGTTCACACTCGTTTGCTCCAGACAGCCTGGATGAATGAATGGCTGTTGTAACCATCACTTCATGCTTTAACCCCTTTGCTACCTCATGTTTGTGACCGTCACTTCATGCTTTAATCCCTTTGTTACCTCATGTTTTTCTAGTGCTGATCTCATCACATTCTCATGAGCTCATTAGTCTGTATGCAGGATTGTCTGAGTTAGGGTTTTACAGTACTTCAGTACAATCATGGCTAAATTGTGGCTCTGTACGAAGGACTACTGTAGTTCAATACATAGAAAATTGGGAATATATTGCATATGACATGGGAATGTAATTTCCAGAATGTACATGCATACAATTGCTGTTGGGAACAAAGGGATAGAATATACATGATGAACACAGATGAACGGAATTAACAAAATCATTTTGCCAAACTTGCAGCCTGACAATGATGATGATGATGACTTACTTTCATATCATCTGCAGCAGTTGTTCTAGTAGAGAAAATGCTGCTGTGAAAAGTAGGAAATGACTGATGCTGAAATCTAATCATTATAATGATGAGTTTTGTCAGTGCATGGCAGTGTGAGGTAAACCTTGGAGCTGTGGGCTCGGTCTCATTAGGATAGAAGCACTGACCTTGATCCAACATGTGTGCGAATTCACCGGCTAACATAGATGGCCTGAACCCACTATCCATGAATAATTCAGCATCAATGACCTTCATCTTTCCGTCACGACCAAAACCAGCCTGGGACATAGAAGTAAAACACAAAAGTTCAATGCATTCAGTATTGGTCTGTAAATATCCATCACTTTGCCTCACTCATACTCTTAACATGAAATGATTTTCAACATATTTCACCCTACTGCTACAGTTCTGGAAGGAAAATCACGAAGTGCTTTAGACATAATTATTTTCTTAGCAGCTTAACAGACATTCAGGCACTATCTCCTGGTGAAATCATTTACTACTTACAGAATGACACAAAAGAAATGTGAATCTTCCAGTTTTTAGCAACTCTGATGGTAATCCACAGACATTTTCCAACGTTGTAAAACCAAACACTATGGTATGACGTACGATCATGAAAAATTTTAACCCTGTGATGCAATAATAAAGATAACAATGCTGCTCTGAAGTTAGTGACCACATTTTGAACTGTTGTGCAATGCCTGCTCAAACTTGCAACATGGCAAGAGTGAATTATGGATTACACTCCGTGAAATGTTTTCAAGATTTGAAAGAACAATTAAAGAGAAGAAAGACAAATGGCAATTTAACATGAAAGGTTTGTTTATGATATTTATCAATGATGTCGGGCACAAACCGTCTAAGTCCGGGATCAAGGCCCAGACGTTTTTTCTGATAAATAGCTAAAGCATACAGTTGGGCATCATGACTATAAATAAAATTTCTGCAAAGAAATCACTAAACTATAAAAAATATTAAAATTATCAAACTGTCTAACTCCGCCAGTTCTCTCTGTTATCGGCTCAAACCATCTAAGTTGGGCATTTCTTTGGCTGTGTTGTGAAGTCTCGTTCAGCGCAGGAAAAAAAACCCCATATTTCTTATGACGCGTAAATGTTTTTATCCAAACCATGTGATAATACATTAAAAGATTTAAGAGGCTATGCGGGGGTGTATTTTTTGTGCATTTTAAGTAGCCTTCTTTAGAAAATTTATCCAAATGTGTTGTTAGGCATTTTGTGCAATGTTAACTATAGAGAGGAGTGACCGTTGTCTACTAGTGGAAATGAGTTGGACGTTTTGTGCTCAGAGTTGGACGTTTTAATGGTTCTACCTAGAAATTGATAGCGGTCACATTTAGATTAATCTAGAAATTTTAGTTGTTGTTAACAGAGCCATGAATCAGATTTTAGCAGTTACAAAAGATTTGGAAAGTCATGAGGGTAACGTGTGAAATTTTGATACATCCCAAAAATTCAGTCAGGTTAAACCTGGAGTTGTCGAAGCAGACCTTTCAACTGATAGTGTTAAGTGTAGCTTCTGGAGGTTTACAAAGGCTCAAAAGATTGATAAAGCTAACATTTTTTTGTAAATCTAAAAACATTAACCCTAATCTTGCCAGCATTGTCATTAGCGGAGTCATGAACAGAAATTGCTATGTATGGGTTCTAGTGATCTTCGTAAGATTGGAATATTGACTCCGCTAACAACGTCTGGCAAGACTGGGGTTAATATTTTTGGGGGGTTTATAATAACTGTTTGCTTTATCAGCATTGAGATGTTTCATAAACTTCCAGAAGCTATAATTTACAATATCAGTCTGAGGCTTCTCACCGACAACTCTGGGTAGATGTAGACTGCAAATATCATTTCGAAGTTTAACGAAATGTTGCAGTTATCAATATTCCAATCCTATGTAAAGCCCTAGACTACACATTACAATCTCATTTTATGACTTTGCTAATGACAAGTCTGGCAAGACTGGAGTTAGTATTTTTGGGGGTTAATAATAACTGTCCGCTTTATGAAGTTTCAGATCCTTCGTAAATCCCCAGAAGCAACAATTTACAATATCAATTCAAGATTCCATACCGACAACACTGGGTAGATGTAGACTGTGAGTAACATTTTGAAGGTTATGAAATGCTGCAGTTATCAATATTCCAATCCTACATAAAGTCCTAGGATCCACATGTATGACTCCGCTAATGACAAGTCTGGCAAGATTTGGGTTAATATTTTTTTTTTTGTTCCTGAAAAATGCTCCCTTTATCAATTTTCAGATGCTTTGGAAACTCCCAGATGATACACTTTACAATATACCGACAAGTCTGGATATATCTAGATTGTGATTAATAACGAGGTTGTCAATACATTGTATTAATACTGAGATTGTGATGTGTGGATTCTAGGGCTTTACGTAGAATTAGAATTGATAACCGCAACATTTTGATAAACCTCAAAGTGTTATTCACAATCTACATATACCCAGAGTTGTTAGTATGGAGTCGCTAACTGATATTGTAAATTGTAGCTTCTGGGGTTTACAAAGGATCTGAGAGTTGAAATATCCAACAATCTTTTATAAAGCCAAAAAGTATTAATCTCCATCTCGATAGAAATGTCTAAAATGTGATCATGGCAACTTTTTAATACATTAAGAAATGTTAACCATAGACTGGCCAGAATTGCCATTCAAACATGAACTGAAATTTCTAAGTCAAGACATTTTGTTAGCAGCGCAATGAAGAAAATCGATTGCAAAGAATGAGTTTAGATCTACCCAGCGTTGTCATTAAGATTTTAGAATCTTTAATCACTTAAGCCCAATGATGGCAATTATGAAACTACGATGTAATTTTGGTGATCAGTGTTTCTGTAATGATTTCTACATTAACAGTAGTTGTAACTAAATGCGTAAGTCTTAGTTTCTGATAAAGCTCTGAAAGCACAAACTGCTTAAGTCTAGGCAATGGGAAAAAATGTTTTAGTCATCCCATAGAACTGCCTCTAGCATTGGCTCAAAACTTCCAACTTGGCAGACAGCGCAAAACGGCTAACTCGGTTTTAATTTTGAGCAGCACTAGCTGTCTATGTCCAATTACAAATAAACCATTAATAAACTGATTATTTTTTTTTTACATATCATAGTGTAGAACATAATTTCTTTCATTTATATGCCTTTAGATCCAATGAAAGATGCTGTTCTAATTAAGCAATCATTTTTTTTTTCTTTCTCCTGTAAAATTTACTTTTTTAGACTTGGACAGTTTGTGTCTGACACTATCATTATGATCAACCCAAATCCTTCACAGAAACAGATTTGCTGTGTGTTGATACAGAAGATGTGTTGAGGTCTTTTGAGCAACAGAGAGAAAACTTATATTATATATATGAGAGAAGTGATACAAGTAAGATACTTTGTCTTTTTATTTCCATTTCATGGAATCTATATCAACTTTCAATCAGCCAAAATAAAATACTTTTTTAAAACAATGTTGTTACAAGATTTTCTGAAAAATGCATTTTCTTTTGAACTGTGTATCATGAACAAGCATATTGAGTCAAATTCAAAGAAATGTTCAGGGTATCTGCATCAAAGCCTTAGCTACACAACATAAAAAGTGCACGTTTAGCTTAAAACCTCTTGATTTTATAATGAGAAAAAAAAGTCACCCCTGTCATTACAATATAATTTTTCTACATCATTTGTGAAGTACCAGTTTGTTACTGGTTTGCCTTTCATTTGTGTTTTGCCCCCTACCGTCTCTTTCAACAAAACTCACATGTGAACTCTTTTGTTTTAAACCTACACATTATGCACTAAAATAGAGTAGAAATATTTGGCTGTATCTTGCTGGCAGAACACAGATGACTGTAGGCTGCTCATGGAATGCACAAGGAGTTTATTCTTATTTTGAAACAGATATGATATTTTCACTCCCAACTTATTGGATATTTAACCATCATGAAAGCACTTTTATTTCAAATTAAATTCTTATGAAGAATACAGTCTGGCAAAGAAGGGACATAAATCTGTTCCCTTACCTTGTACTTGGCCAGAATTGGAAACCGCTTGCCTGTGAGCTGCATATTAGAGGACATGTTCACATATGCCCGCACTGGCCTGGAACACAGGAGTCAACAGACAATGAAAGGTCACTACAGAATGAAATGTGTTCATTCACTGGTCACATGAACATTACAGGATCAAATGATAAGTTAATTAATGAAACACATTGTTTTCAAATTGATGTTGATGTCACAATACAGGGAAAATGTCAAACAGTTTTTCACTGCACTCTCAGTAATGACAAAATATGAACTAACATTACTCACCTTTTGGTGAGATAACAAGCCAAAGCCGCAGCAGCAGAAATGTTGGTAGAGTAGAGAACTTTCCCACCAAAACCTCCACCAACTCGAGGTGCAATCATATTGATGCTGAAAAGAAAATGCAGGAAAAATTTAGGGCATTCCTCAGTTTATTCCCGCTTGTTTACAAAGAGTTGTTCACCAGAAATCTTATAACTGTGAGTGATTACCTACTGAGGTGAAGATTCTTACTCCAGTGACTGATCTAAGTGTCATAAATTTGATGACTTGCATGACAGAACTTTCCTGGAACAGACTGCAGATTTAAATTAAGGGACATAGCTTATATCAGAGTAGATTATAGAAGAGTAGAGAAGAGACCATTTCCTTAGTCAAAGTTCTACATCATCACAGCACAACAGACAGCTTTTGTTCTTAATTACAGTATGAGCCATAGTTTCAACCATTTGTAAAGAAAACAAAGAAATCTAGAATACACTCAAACTAGACCACTTTCAAACTAGACTACACTCAAACTAGACCACATTCAAACTAGACTACACTCAAACTAGACCACATTCAAACTAGACTACACTCAAACTAGACCACACTCAAACTAGACTATACTCAAACTAGACCACATTCAAACTAGACTACACTCAAACTAGACCACTTTCAAACTAAACTATACTCAAACTAGACCACATTCAAACTAGACTACACTCAAACTAGACCACTTTCAAACTAGACTATACTCAAACTAGACCACATTCAAACTAGACTACACTCAAACTAGACCACATTCAAACTAGACTATACTTAAAACTAGATCACATTCAGACTAGACCACACTCAGACTAGACCACACTCAAACTAGACCACATTCAAACTAAACTATACTCAAACTAAATTAAATGACACTGGACTACACTCAAAGTAGACTACACTCAAACTAGACTACATTCAAACTAAATTACACTCAAACTAGACTACAATGAAATTAGACTGTCCTCAAACTAGACTACACTCAAGCTGCACATACGTACAAGTTCCAGGGTTTTCCCAGGACCTCACATGCTATCTTCTGATTCTGGTCTGGCCATTGTGTTGCTGAATACAGGTCAATTCCATCTTCAGAGGGCACAGCCACAGATACCTGGACAGCAGGTCAAGTGGCTTCATTCATATTGGTTGGCATGAAGTTTATGATATCAATACTGTTAACATATGTACTCATTACGACATGATAGTCACTTTGAATACATGCAAACTCTTGACCTAACTTTATAATAGGCTTCATTTTTCAAACTTTCAGAATCACAAAATTGTTTCATTACTCCATGTTTGTGTGAGCAGGTGAAAGCTGACTTGTCATACTCTTGAGATAATCAACTCGTTTTGTTTCCTAATGTAACTTGCTGGTGAGAAGGAGTGGCAGTATTTGTATTAATATCTTTCTGATGATTGGAATTTAGATTTAATTGACTTGTTTTAATGTTTGCTATGATTTTCTCTTTGTAGAGTATGGACTACACAGGCACTGTTTTCGCATCATCATTTTTACACTTTTGTTTTTTGGACTACTGTTTACACAGCTGTTTTTTGGACCATTAACATTCAGATTTGGAGTGTGTGCTCGAACGTAAATAAAGTATCCTGCTATTATATGAGTAGAAATGACGTGTTTCTTACCTTCTTTGAAATGAAGAACCGTAAGCCTTGTTGCTGTGACTGGGCTGCTTCACTCCCGTCCTAAGCCTCATACCCTAACATAGGGACTTATTTTACCATCATCATTACACCTCTACATATCCACCACCCATCTCCATCATCGTTATTTTATTCTTCATCATATTTTCTGGACCCTACCACCAGTCTACATTTACGAGGCTTATCCGGTAATTACCCGGGTTTCCCCGATATCTAGAAAACTAATCAATGTTTTTAAAATCGGAAAAGTGCATTTGCTTTTTGCACTAATGCACTTACTGAACGCAAATTTTCAAGTGCCTCGGTGAACGGATGCAGTATTTATGGCCATGCAAAGATGGTGACCCCTTTACAGAATTGGTCAAAGTTTGAAGTGAGAGCTGTGATTCGATTTTTACATTCAAAGGGTATAAAAATTTGTGAAATTCACAGAGAAATTTCCACTGTCTATGGAGAACAAGCCATCACCAAGACCCAGGTGGGTGAATGGTGCAAGTCCTTTAGGGAGGGACGAACAAGCATAGAAGATGAACCTTGCACTGGACGTCCGCAAACACTGAAGACAGGCGCCAACGTTGCACGTGTTGAGGCATTTGTCCTCTGTGATGGGAGGGTAAAATACGGGACATCGCTGTTGCCCTGGACATTCCCAAAACAACTGTCCACGAAATTGTTCATGATGATTTGGGATACAGAAAGGTTTCTGCTCGCTGGGTACCAAAAATGTTAACCGACATTCACAAAGAGCAACGAGTTGAAACTTGCACAGAGTTGTTGAGGCGGTACAGGGAGGAAATCAACGGCCAAATGGGACCTGGTGGTGACACAAACGAGAACCCCTCAGACAGAGAACATTCCAATGAAACATTTCTGGACCATATGATCACGGGAGACGAGACCTGGGTCCACCATTCTACTCCTGAAACAAAAAGAGATTCAATGACCTGGAAACACCCATCCTCCCCTACGGTCAAAGAATTCAAACGTCAGCCGTCTGTGAAAAAAGTCATGGCTACAGTGTTTTGTGATGCAAAGGGCATTCTGCTTTTAGATGTTTTGCCTCCTGGACAAACTGTCAATGCCACCACCTATTGTGAGACCTTGGATAGAGAAGCCATTCGTCGAAAAAGACCTGGTCGTCTGAGAAAGGGTGTTGTTCTGCAACACGACAATACCACTCCCCACACGGCAAAGATCACAAAAGACTGGATTGAGAAGTACAAATGGGAAATATTACCACATCCACCACACAGCCCTGATCTGGCACCTTCTGATTTTCATCTGTTTGGACCCCTCAAGCGCCACCTTGCAGGAAGACACTTTGATGACGACGAGGAACTCGTGGACGCGGTTCAACAATGGCTGAAGAGTCTTGACGGATCTTTCTGTAGGGAGGGTATTTATTCCCTTCTACACCGTTGGAAGAAATGTATCGATCTCGATGGGGATTATGTCGAAAAGTAGGTAAGAGGCACAAGTTGACTGTCAGTAAGTTTCAGTTTGATCCTTCAAATGATACGCCCGCAGTGGCAGAATGACGGGTATTTACCGGAAAAGCCTCGTATATACTGTACAGTAGCATGGCAATTTCCCATCAGTGAGGAAGATCTCAGTTTTTGTTACCAAGAACTAAGGTCTACAAGTAATAACAAAGGGCATCTCTTTCAAGAGCCTCATAGGAAGACTCTCATCATGGTATATTGTCTGTGTTAATATCATCCTGAACTGCCAAGATACCAGTGAAATCCTAAAAGACTCTCACCTGGTTCTCAATGTAGAAGTAATATTGTGTTCCTTCTCTGATCTCCCCACTCACTGTAACTTCAGATTCTTTGAGAGCCTCTGTGAGAGATTATAGTGGGAGGATCAGAACCACAAAACTCCCCAGTATAACAAGCCATAAATGTTAATAGAACTGGCCAGATTTACAGAGTTTTCTAGCATCTCATATCATCACTGACATGAAGTAATCATTCTATCATCAGGAACACAGGAACATTTTACTCTGTTTGTTCCTATTCAGGTATAATGTAAATATACCCTACACATATACATGTATTACTTACATAGCAGAAACTTTTCCTATTTTGGACCTTTAGTTTGGAACTCACTGCCAGCAACAATTTAAAGTGCAACCAACCTAGATTCATGTTAACATTAATTAAAACATATCTGTTCATAAAGTTTCTGTCAGAGTAGATATTTCATCTCATAATTGAAATGCTTGCCATTTTCTTCTTATAATGAAATTTTGGAAATATGCCTATAATAATAATATACAATGTATGAGGGTGAGTCTTTATATATTGTCACAAGCAGCATGATGTACATTACAACAGGCTGAGTTGTTTGGGTCGTGAAGAGTAAAGATGTAAAAACTGTGCAGAGAGCGGATGTCTGGGATACTTGGGAAGACTGAGTGTCGGGGTATATAAGGACCGAGTAAAAATAGTGAGGCGACTCTGCCCTAGCACTTACAGTAATTGTTCTAGCGATCCAGATTGACAGGTGAAATAGCAGGGTTCCTGAGAATCACCCTTTTAATCTTTGACGCCATTCAGAAAGGTGAGTAAATGTAAGGTAGCATTGCAATAAGCAATCATTTCAGAAGATGTGTATATATGTGTTAGATAGACAGTTAAGATGACTAAGATGTTTAGTAATCTAAAGAGGGAATTGCGTTAAATAGGGTGTATTTGTATTTACTTGGAAGGGTGTTGGATACTAGCTGTGAGTACATAGGGAATAGCAAAAGGGCGTAAGTACAGAACTTATTATGAATATATATTGATGACATTGTCGATCAAATGTATGTTAATCTATTGTGTCTCAGGCTACCAGGGTCAGCAACACGGATGCCCTGTGAATCAGAGTCAGGCATGCCGGTATCTCCTAACTGGAGGCTTGTGCCATAAGATGAGTTATTAAAGCCTTGGCTGTATGTACCCACAAGCGGACTATGTTACTTTATCATATAAACAGGGCCTATCTAATGGTGTGTAATAATTTTTTGGAATGTCACAAGTTACATACATTTGACCTTTGACCTGGTTACGAATACTTTGAATGGAAGCCTTGGAAACCTCGTGCGTATGAAAATAAGACGCCATTTCTTGTGTGACGTCACGAATATGTGATGTCATTTCTTTTAATTGTAACCAAGATTAAGATAAGAACAGATTTAAAAACAAAACAAAAAAAAAAATCAGTCCGTCTTTCTTATGGCTTGTCATCATTTTCTTAATGTTTCAGTTTCAGTTCAGTTAAAATTTTGATCTAAAGTACATGAAATATGTCACAGTGTTACTGTGGTCTAAAGTTCCATCGATATTGTCAGCTGTTTGGATCTACTTTGTGTTGTGTAACTGTGTGGTTCATTCAGTTCAGTTAGAGTTTATATGATAAAAAGGATCTAAAACTCGTGCCTCTGGCTCGTGAATATGATAAATGTATAACTTATTTCATAAATCTGATATCAAACAAACACTCATTACTGATCCTCTGTGTATGTGCCATAAGGCAGAGATTCATTATAAACTTGTAGTTGCCATGAAGCAATCTCTCTCGCTTTTGACATGATACGGTTTGACCGTACTCATAACATATATGTTTGTGGCACTATAAGAATCTTCTTTATTATTATTCTTATCTTAATCACTCAGTTCTAAGAAATCCTCTCTTTTTTTTTTGGCGCTGCTCTTGCGGCGACAAGGCCACTGTTTTCGTCGCTCCACATTTTAACGTCATTTTGTTAAGTTCTAGTGTTTGTGCAACCTTCTGCTGTGGATAAAAGTGAAGATGGAGATTCTGTGCTTACGAACTATCCTAATTTTGACATTTTTGTTGATGTTGGAGAGAGCAGCAAAGGTAAAACCGTCTGTTATCGACCCCGAACCGCCTTTTTCCACCATTAGCTACTCACCCGCCATGTTGCGCAGTCTGAACACCCAAAGCGTGAATTGTAAACATCCGTCCTACGATCTACCAAAACAAAAACAACGCAAGCGAGGACGAAAAGGCGGCGTCAGAGAGAGGCACAGAAGAAGGAAATCGAGACCATTCCTTCCCTCCGTAGTGTTTGGAAACACTCGGTCATTGAACAATAAACTGGACGAACTCCAAGCCTCATGCAAGTATCTATATGAATATCGAGATGCATCTTTCTTGGCCTTTGTGGAAACTTGGTTTAATGAAAGCGTTAATGAACTCTGCGCCAATATTGACAATTTCCACACCTTACGCTCCGACCGCACACCTGCTGCCGGTAAGACCAGAGGCGGGGGAGTGTGTGTCTTTATAAATGAACGCTGGGCCCACAGGAATAATACCACTGTGAAGGAGACCCTGTGCACTCCCGACATTGAGTTATTAACCGTTAATGTGCGACCTTATTACCTCCCTAGAGAATTCACCAACGTCATCATTAACATCGTATACATTCCACCGACAGCTAATGAGAGTAATGTTATAGAAATTCTTACCACCAGAATCAACGACCAGGAATCGCATTCGCCTGACGCCATTAAATTATTACTAGGCGACTTCAATCACTGTACACTTGATGCTGCCCTACCTCACTACTGCCAGTATGTCACCTGCCCTACCAGAGACCACCGTATAATTGACTTGTGCTATGGCAATGTTGAAAACGCTTACAAGTCTACTCCCCTGCCACCTCTGGGAGATTCTGACCATAATAACATTCTTCTTACACCCCGCTACCGACCCCTTCTCAAGTCAAGTAAACCAGTTGTGAAAACAATCAGGACATGGAAAGTCGACGCCCTCGATCAGCTGTGTGGATGTTTTGACTGCACTGACTGGGATGTGTTCATACAAGCATGCAGCGACATTCATGAACTAACAGACACTGTTAATTGTTACATTACTTTTTGTGAAGACCTTGTTACGGAGGTTAAAACTGTGAAATGCTTCCCAAATAATAAACCTTGGGTTACCAAAGAGTTACGAGAAATAGTGATGAAGAAGAAAAAAGCTTACAAACAAAAAGATAATATGCAATATGATCTGATGAAAAATACTTTAAAGAAGAAAATAAAAGAATGTAGAGAAAACTTTAAGTCCAAAATAGAATTATCTTTTAAAAATAATGACATTCGCCAAACTTGGGTCGGTATGAAAAAGTTGACAGGGTATGGCTCAGTGAAAAGTGGCGTGCAAGTTGAGGATGGGTGTGAATATGCGAATGACCTGAATAAGTTCTACGCCAGGTTTGACTGTCTTGATTTCAGAGCTGAGCAGAGTGAACTGAAGCAAAGATTGCATGCAAGATCCGATACCTGTAACATCAAATTTGAAGAATCGAATGTACTTACCTGTTTTAAGACAGTGAGTGCTAACAAAGCATGTGGTCCAGACAAATTGAAGGGTAAACTTATAAGATCTTGTGCTGAGCAACTGACACCAATTTTTACATATATTTTCAATCTCTCTTTAAGTACACACGTGATTCCTATGGGGTGGAAGACTGCTGAGATCATTCCTGTCCCTAAAAAAGGAAAAGTTAGCTCTCTAAATGATCTAAGACCAGTCGCACTAACTTCAATTATTTTTAAATGTTTTGAAAAGTTGGTCCTGAAAAATATTTTACACCAAGTCAAACCTCATCTTGACCCCTTTCAATTTGCTTACAAGGAATCACGGAATGTTGAAGATGCTGTCATTGTGTTTATGAATAATCTTGTTAAACACCTAGACGCATCTAAGACCTACGCACGTGCACTATTTATAGATTTTTCCTCTGCGTTTAATACCATACAGCCACATCTTATGGTGGAGAAACTATTGTCTCTGGAGGTCAGTGCCAATGTTGCTGCATGGGTCTTGGATTTCTTGACTGCTCGACCCCAATATGTAAAATTTCAAGGGGCACAATCCAACATTATCATTACGAATACAGGTGCGCCCCAAGGATGCGTTCTATCACCTATTTTGTACACAATTTACACCAACGACTATAGAAGTCATTACAATAATACTCATGTAATTAAGTTTGCAGATGATTCCACAATCCAAGGTCTGATCTCTGAGGATGAAACTAACTATTTTAATGAAGTTCAAAGATTTGTTACTTGGTGCGATTCCAATTTTCTTCTGGTTAATGTGAGTAAAACAAAAGAAATGATCTTCGACTTTCGGAGAAATAAAACAACTGCTTCTCTATATATTAAAAATGAAAAGGTTGAAATTACCAACACCTACAAGTATTTGGGAATCACCATTGACAATAAACTAAATTGGCACGCCCACGCAGATGCCATTTATAAGAAAGCAAATCAAAGGTTATATTTCTTGAGAAAACTACGGAATTTTAATGTCCGAAATGAAATTCTCTGCATTTTTTATACAGCAACTATTCAGAGTGTACTATCCTTCGGAATCAGCTGCTGGGGTGGAAACATTACCATATCTGACAAACGTAAGCTTGAGAGAGTAATAGCCAAAGCTGGAAAAATTGCTGACACTGACGAATTACTATCTTTTGATGAAATGTACAAGAACAACACTGTGAAAAAGGCTAAGAAGATACTTTCCGACGTAGAACACCCTTTGAATAAAGAATATACCATATCATCAAGAAGTAAACGACTGTTGTCTAAACCATCACGGACAGAGCGTTACAAAAATTCTTACATTCCTTCATCTATTAGGATGCTTCAGAGAGCTTTATGAATCTACCCTAGAATGGAATTGTTATCTCGCAGCATGTATATGAGTATGTATGCTTGTGTCTGTGTGTGTATGTGTGTGTGCGCGCGCGTATGTGTGTCGGTGTGCGTGCGCTTGCGCGGGATGCGTGTGTAGGTGCCTTTATGTATATATGTGTATAATACTTAATGTCATGTAAAGTGCAGTATGTTATTTTGTACCTGGCCAAGCCATATTTCCTGTAAAGGACTAATAAAGTTATTCTATTCTATTCTAAACTTAATTGCATCTTATTTCCCAAGAATTATAGAAAATGTAATTTACAATGATAATGCCTAAGAGTGAGAGAGAGTGTAGTGAAACAGTTAAATTTAAAAAAAAAAAAAAGACAGAGAAAGACCATTAGGAAAACACGGTCATTTTGAAAGACCAACACTTACTGACTTCTGTGATAGTGAATGGAGAGTTCTTCACTTGTTTTACAGTTCCAGATGATAATCTAGTGTATGATACAAATATTCTACCAAGCTCAGTGAGAAGAAAATCTCCCTTAATTTCCATCTGTTCTACACATGATCTCAGGAGATGATCAGAGATTCACTAAGAATTACAATGTGTATAAATAGAGAAGAAGGCTACAGTATCTTTCTCATATTACTGACAGACAAATGGAGTGCTAGCTCAGTGCACATACCCTCAGGGTTGCCAACAATTCTCTCTTCTTTATTTTCTTCAAACATCAGTCCTTTGGCCACAGACGTGTCCAAGTAAACCACGGGTTCCTGAATATTGGCATAGGTGACCTTGACCTTTCTGGCTCCTTCATCAGCCAAGGCCTGGGTCTCTGAGGACAAACAAAATCACATAGCAATTTGAAAAAATGATTTAGCTAAATCCCTAATGGCAGATAATCTCAAGTCAGGCTCACATTTGTCTCCCTTGATGATAAAATGGAGAATAAAGAATGTCTTACCACTAGAGGTGAGGCGAATCTGGATGAAGTATTCGGACTGACGGACTGGGAGAGTAATTGGTTCATCCGGATGAAGGATTGGCTCAACTGGATGAGAAACTTGTAGATGTATTGAGCAATCAGCTGCCACGAGTTGGCAGTCGGGCGAGTTCAATGAGATAGTGAGACAGTGTTTTGGGGTGTATGTGAAAGTGCTGCAATTTCCACTAGTATTCCCATCATTGAAGGAGATGCTCTAATCATCAGTGTTTAAATTCCGTAATGGTTTCACCCAAGCTCTTCTATTCCCCACTCATGATGCGTTCACAGCAGCAATCTATTTTTTCATGTTTTGTTTCCTGATCGTATGTTAAACAAATGACAGACTACGTGTTCACACTCCTGCCTGGTGGTGACAGTGCTTTATGCCAACATTAACGTCAAAGCAAAAGTTCTTGTTTTGTTGTGGTTAAAGAAAAAAGAAAGCTAGAGAAAAGGGCATAGTACTGAGTGGAGGGGGAGGCATCCCATATGCGCTAATAATGGATATTAGGTTGGCCAATTTATCAGTTGGTACTGCAAATTTTGACAGATGAAAACAAATGTTTGTCACTGGTTATTGTCGCTGAGCGTGCTTATCACATCAAAGCACGAAAGTTCACGGGACAAATTTTAGTGCGGCAGTACAAAAAATTCTCTGGTGTGAATGCAGGGTTAGTCCTCACCCAATAATCGTCTAGCGTTGATTAACTTTTCGGACTGACAGAGTGGGACAGTAATCGGATTGTCCAGATGAAGCTCACTGGGCTATTGCCTCACCACGAATCAGCAGTCGAGCGAGTTCACTGAGGTTATCAATGCTAAACAGCATTGGGGGNGGGGGGGGGGGGGGGGGGTGTTAACCTCTCTGTGATAAAGTATAATTGCAGTTTTCTCTCATTTCAACCTTATCACGACTATGTAAATTTCATAATGGTTTCACCCACGCATATAATAATGAGACAAAACCTTTCCACTCGAAACGTGACAGGTTCAGTCTAGACAGTGTCTAGAGTCTAGACATGACGGGGGAATCACTCTTTACTCGTTCTCCCATCTACAAGTTGACTGTGATAACGGAGAGGATTGTCTTTGTTCCGGTACCGTAGACAGAAGATTACAACCACGAAGCTTCATCCAGATGAAAATCGGGATTGAGAGGATTTTGTAGGCCAGGAGCAAATTTTCATCCGGTGTCACAAGAATTTAATCTGTCTCAGCTCTACTTACCATCCCTTACTATGATCATGATTAGGCTATGTGAGTGCATCACTTACCTGCTAGGATCATTCCAACAGCTTGCCCTGCATACTCAACCTTTTCAGTCACAAAGATCTGAGAGAAACAGACATGTGTAGGTAAAACATTTGTCCTTGTTAACTGTGACAAAACTGCATTCACCTCTGCAAACTCAAGCACTCAGCATAAATAGACTGGACATTTCAAATACCAATCACTCATCAGTAAGGCTATCAGATGTTCAGTTGACAAATTTATTTCAGTTGTTTTGTTTGGCATTTTAAAAATCACACTACTAAAGTCCCATCAAATAAATCTCAGCACAAAAATCACTGAACTCCATGTACTCAAACATTCCTTCAAGACCGACGTTAGAAATCATGTTTATCATCAAGGTTAGTTAGCAACCATACACAATTATAGGATTAAATTGAACATGTAAAATGGAAATTATGTAGCTGGACTTGTTTGTATGGGGTAGAAATGTATACCATTTAACCTAGATGTCTCAAATAGAGCATGTCATCTGCTATTAAGAAGAAAGGATCTGTGAAACGTATCCTTGGCACCAGGTGGAACACTGGGGCTCTAGTGATTGAGAAAGGCCCTTTTGTGCATTGAAACTGAAGTTGGTCTCTAGTTGTCTTTATTCAGTCCCATATTTTTCTTGAGAAATCCACTGTAAAAATGTGTACATTTCACAAAAGACTGGCTTTAGCAACTTCAAGAAAGAAATGATAAGTTTTCCACCGTGTCAACAAGGGACAAGTGATCATCATTTCCTTTACCTCCTCAGCCCCCATTTTGGGGAAAAAGCTGCAATTCATAAAATTGTTTTTGCCACCTTCTGGTATGTCTGCAGCATTTATGTAACGGACAACACCAGGAATAGCCTGAAACAGATCAGAAAAGATCATAATTACTGGGCAATATGGAGGATTACAGTAATCTCAACTACAGGATGGACGTAGCCTAAATAAAAAGTTGTATTTTCTTTAAGAGCATATTTGTTTCCTCATAAATCTAAAATTAATGTAATATCTACATGTGTAGGGCTCCAAGACCAAATGTCTTATACAATTTGGTGTGGGGGGNGGGGGGGGGGGGGGGGGGAGAGGAGGAGGGAGGTGACATTTCAAAGGCAAACTATAATTGTGAAATATTGCCGGACAGACATCATTATGCAGAATGGAAATGTGCTTGTACATCAAATACTCCTCCTGCTACATGAATTATAAGCAGGATAAGCTGAAAATTCAAACTGATGAATTATAGAACATTTTATCATGATGTCCTTCATGTGTTTCCACATAAAATGTCTTTTATACTCATTCCATTTTCCAGCTGCCACTTTAGAAACTAAACTCAACATCCAACTGCTGCAACTGATTCTTATGATAATGAAGTGTTATTACTCAAACTGTTGATAATCCTGATGATGGTTTTGCAAATTCTGAATATGGTAAAGAAAAGACTGATAATTTAATGGTAATGATAATGGATTTCTATTGAAACTTCTCTCCCCTAAAAGGTTTGACGATGATGAGGATATTGATTTGAAGATGATGATGTCATTGCCTACCAAGGCCTCAGATGTATCCACATTGGCAATTGTTGCAGCCCCAACAGTGGTCAAAACAAAAGCACCACAGAGCTCCCGCTGGAACGTTGGATAGTCATTGGTGTAGACTGTTTCACCTGCTGCCTGTGAACCAAACAGAAAATAGATGAATACTGTAAGCCTATAGTATTAATATAAACTTTTCCAGAAAATGATCTCAGTAGTCTCTGGGTATAGACAGTGCAAAGTTAGGTCAGCTGCATAAATGAAACTGTTACTGTTTGTCTGCATGATGGTAGCACGAGACATCTTCATAACAAAACCACTGAATAATGTAGAGAAATGATGATGATAAGTCAGTGACATCAGTATCTGTGTTTATCATACATCAAACATCCTATTTTTTTGTGTGTGACTATATTTGTCTCTTTTGTAAACGATTCTCATCTCTGTCTGAGTTGTTGTCCGCCCTTCTCATATTTGTTGTTTATCTTTAGTATTCTCGTCACATTCTGTGTAGTGTCCCTGACGAAGGAACATACTAGTTCCAAAAATTTGGATTGTGTTTTTTTGGAGTGTTTTTTCTATTAAAACCTTACTGGTGAAGAACGCCTTCCTTCCATTTTTCCATCAAACAGAAGCAAAGTTACTGTTGTTTCTTTTAGTAAATGCTTACAACCAGCTATCAGCTCTAATAACACATGGCTTCAGATTGACCTTAACAAAGGTGCAGTGTGTAGAGCTATCTCGCTATAGCCCTGGTTCAACAAACTTCATTTTCCTGTTAATGATACTAGTCTGTCATCTTAGTACTGAGACATACATTCTTTGGATAAAATCATGGACTTTGTGTGAGCAGTTGGGAAGTGTGTTAGGATCACAGGTGAGCACTAGGCTCGCACGTGGAAGTTAGGAAACATATTCAGGCAGTAGGTATTTAACCCGTAGCAGCCCGGTCGGGGCCGTGCGGCCCCGGAGCCCTGTTTGAACATGCATAAATTAATTATCTTTGGATTACTGGAGCTGGGCTCTTATGACTTTGTTTGTATGCCATATTTATACAACATTTCCAAAAAACAGCACATTTGAGCTCAATTTGTAGGCATAGTGAATTTATATTGAAGGTATGTGTCGAGCATGTTTGCAGAAACACCGGGAAAGCCTGGTCGGGGCCATACGGCCCCGATAACTTTTGCATAGACCTACTGCTGGCTGCTCATTTGTTGTTGCATGTTCAGCTACTGTATGTCTTGTATCACATGATTAAAGGCCTGTGCAGTGTGTTTGGTCTCTGTGGTCATAACGAGTCCTGAATTCGATACCAAATTCGATACTTTTTTATTGCTTTATTATATGAAGAAAGGTCCGACTGAAGTGAGTTTGTAATACTGGTATCGATGTTGGCCCATAGGCCTAATATTCACCTGTACTTTCCTCTTTCCCGCGCATTCCATTACACCAAGCCCTAAGCCTGTATAGTCCAGTGGATGACAGCGGAGCTACAGCTTTTATAACACGTACGATTAGATTCTATGTAAAATCCTGATCTTTGCTCCTCTGACCATAATACCTTACTTGGGAAGGGAAACATCTGAGACTGCTGGCCCTCATGGACTGGGCCATCACATCGTGACATCTCTTGCTGAAAGATATTTGGCCAGTGGCCGTAATGTTACCTGTGACAGGTTCTTTACATCCTACCCACTTGCCCAAACCCTCTTGGCAAGAAAAACCACCCTAGTAGGGACTAGACATCAAATAAGCGCTGTATTCCTATGGAACTCCTGGAAAAGAGAGGATGGAAACCCGAATCATCCCTCTTTGCTTTTCAGGACAAAATAACCCTTGCATCTTATACTGTATGTCCAAACTGAGGAAGAGTGTTGTGCTGCTCTCTACTCAGCATATCACCCAAGATGTTGTGGCGAATTAAAAAAAAAAAGAACCAGAAATAATCCTCTTTTATAATCAAACAAAAGGAGGTGACCAAAAAATATAATGAAGAAGGAAGTTGAGGAGGTGGCTACTGGTGTATTTCCTGAACCTCTTGGACATTTCTTTTCTTGCTGCTTATGTTCTGTGGAATCTTCAATACCCTGAAGACAGAAATTATTCGAAAAAAGACTAGAGAAAGAACTTTCTGCGTGCCATCGGTAAAGCGCTCATTCAGCCAGAGGTGGAAAGAAGAGCTGCATCTAGTAATCCAGGCATCAAAATATCAATCAAGACTGCTAGAATCACCCCTGCTGGCTCAGATCAAGCCCATCCTGTTACTGTGAAAAGGCTCCGCTGCTTCAAGTGTCCGCAAACCAAGGATGGCAAATTCAAGACTGTTTGTCAAATTTGTCAACGCAACATAGACTATGCCCTGCTCATACTACAGCAATGTGTGACTACTGCTACACTGCTAATCATGACAGTAACTAGATCATTTGACCCATTAGTCAATTCAATAAATAGTTCTCAATGCGCATCTGTTTTTCTGAAGAGAATGTTTATTCACCATAGAAGTTTATGTATTGTGAAGGTTTCATGTTAAGAGTGTGGGTGCAATCTGTCTGTGTATCTGCCCATGTCAGTCATTTTCTTTCTCTCTCTCTCTCTCTCTCTCTCTCTCTCTCTCTCTCTCTCTCAACCAAGTGCATCTGGCTTTTTTTCCTATTTAAAGGCCATCGGGGCCACACAGCCCCGGTTGGGCTTTCCTGTAACTTCCAAAGTCTGGGCTGCTACGGGTTAAGAATTAAATTGTTGTGAAGTTAGCATCCCTGTAGTGCAGTGGTAACACGTTCAGACTTGCAAGCTGAGAGACCCTGATTCAATTCCCGCAAGGACAGGAAATTTTCTAGTGTAGGTTTTTTTGGCCTTTCTTCTCAAAATTGATCATTCACGGTAATTTGGTAAAATCCCTGGTGACACACATCGCTAGAAATAACATATAACATCTGAGAAATTATCAGACTGAGCTCACATTCCTCCCCCTGTTACAATGAGACAGCTTCTGTTCTATCTGTTATAGAGAGACAATCCCTGTTCTATACAATGAGACAGTCTCTGTTCTGTTCTATATGTTATCGTGAGTCTCTGTTCTATATGTTATAGTGAGTCTCTGTTCTATATTTTATAATGAGTCTCTGTTCTATATGTTATAATGAGTCTCTGTTCTACATGTTATAGTGAGTCTCTGTTCTATATGCTATGGTGAGACAAACTCTGTCCTATATGTTATAATGAGACTGTCTCTGTTCTATATGTTATAGTGAGTCTCTGTTCTATATGTTATGGTGAGACAACCTCTGTTCTATATGTTATAGTCAGTCTCTGTTCTATATGTTATAGTGAGTCTCTATTCTATATGTTATAGTGAGTCTCTATTCTATATGTTATAATGAGTCTCTGTTCTATATGTTGTAATGAGTCTCTGTTCTATTATGTTATAATGAGCCTCTGTTCTATATGTTGCAATGAGTCTCTGTTCCATATGTTATAATGAGTCTCTGTTCTATATGTTGTAATGAGTCTCTGTTCTATATGTTATAATGAGTCTCTGTTCTATTATGTTCTAATGAGCCTATGTTCTATATGTTGCAATGAGTCTCTGTTCTATATGTTATAACGAGTCTCTGTTCTATATGTTCTAATGAGTCTCTGTTCTATATGTTATAATGAGTCTCTCTTCTATATGTTATAATGAGCCTCTGTTCTAAATGTTGTAATGAGTCTCTATTATATATGTTATAATGAGTCTCTGTTCTATATGTTATAATGAGTCTCTGTTCTATATGTTGTAATGAGTCTCTGTTCTATATGTTATAATGAGTCTCTGTTCTATATGTTATAATGAGCCTCTGTTCTATATGTTGTAATGAGTCTCTGTTCTATATGTTATAATGAGTCTCTGTTCTATATGTTATAATGAGTCTCTGTTCTATATGTTATAATGAGACAACCTCTGTTCTATATAGCAATATAGAGAGTCTCTATTTTATGTTATAGTGAGACAGCCTTTATTCTATATATTACAGCCTGACAACCTCTGTCCTATCTTTTATAATGGGACAGCCCCTGTTCTGTCTGCATGTTCTGAGAGACTTTATCCAACAGAGACAACCAAACACTGATGGCTTCTTCAAATACAAAAGTGCTTCTTGAAGGCCTTGCTCTGGACTGATGATACATGTTATATCAATTCTGCATAGTTTTATGAAGAGTGTCTCACTTGGAGTGGGGCTTCCAGTTTTGGAAGGGCTTTCTTCAAAGGGAAGTCACTCTTCTTTTCTTGGAATGTCTGTAGCCCAGAGGACAGTGGACGCATGATGCTGTCTGCTCCACTTTTGATTCTGGGATCTCTTGGCTTGGCTATCTCCAGCAAGGTCTGTTCAGAGAACAAACATTCATGAATAAATGTTCTTCACTGCTGTTATTAAGCTAGTTACTTTAAAATGAGGCTGGCCAAATCATATAGAAAGAACAGAGTTAGAAACACATTTGGGAATGACATAAATGCGAAAGTCCCAAAAAACTTATAACACCACAGTGAACTTCTTCACAAGTTATCAATGTAAAACACCATCATGTGATGCACAAAGTCTTCATGGAGCTGGTCAATAACTTTTGAAGTTATCTTGTTAGGACTTCAAACGACCAATGAACTAAATGACATACATCAGAACTACTCTTCATAACAATTATAATTACAGACTGACTAAATTATAATGCTATAAATGAAGTTAATTGTATTTACCCAAAAATACATTTGCCTTCATGCAGGATAATGTCAATTTTTAAACTTTCCTTCATCGCGACAGATTTTGCACACTATGCCTAAACAAAACAGTTTAAACAAACCATCTAAGCTCATCAAGGCTACACCCCCTGCTTTGAACTTTAATATACTTGTTAGAAGGAAAAAAGTTTATTTTCCATGCAATTTTTTAAAAAAAAATATAATGTAGACAAACTGAGGTAGGAGGCCATACAAAATTTGATGCATGTAATTGCAAACATTTCAGCACTTTTTGTAGAAATGTTGTCTCAGGAATTGTGAAATGCACTAAAGTTTGCACATTTCAGCACATCTCTTAGGGTTAAAAAAAGTAGACAGACAGACAGACAGACAGACAGACAGACAGACAGACAGACACACACACGCGCACACACACACGCACACACACAAGCACACGCACACACACACACACACACACACACACACACACACACCCACACACATACACACACACACACACACACACACACACACACACGCACACAGTGCCGCCGCCCAAAAAACGATTTTCAAGGACTACTGTGGCAGAAACCATTACTGCACTGGTCGTACTTGGGAGTTTTGATAGAGAATAACGTCCAGCTGTTCCCCGTTTCCCCATATTCACCTGACCTGGCACTTTGTGACCTCTGTCTTTTCCCCGTTGTGAAAGAAAAACTCCATGGAAAAAGTTTTAGGACCATGAAAAGAAACAAGTAACGTTAAAATTGAAATTTGGACCTTTCCTCCTGCAGTGTGAAAAAATTGTTTTTATTCTTGATTCAAAGGAATGAAACTTTTTTAGCTTTCAGACAGCAAGTGTTAAAATGTACAGGTCCTCTGCCTTTCTAAAATATACTGTCTTCCAAAAGCAGCCCTAGTTGTTGATGGCAGACATCTGCTGTCTTACACAGATTCCAACGTTTTAACTTTTACAACTACTTACAATCTCAGATTCAAACCTTTTAACCTAAGAGAATGAGGGCAGGTGGGGAGTGGGGGGTGGGGAGGTATTTTAATAGCCCATCATACATCTGAAACATTTGTTAATTTTTTATAAAATGACAAATGCATACAAGCAACTCATGGCCATAATAATTTATATACAGCAATGATCGATCACAGCAGGTATAGGGCATGCAATCTCTCACAAGATCACAGCTGTTTGGCTTAACTTCTTATATTAGCTTTACTACCATTCTTTGATTTCAGTCATCAGTTTGCCACAACATAAGCCAGTGTAAGCTACTTGTGAACTCAACAAGACATTTTACCTTGTAGAGCAGGTTCACAGCCAAATCTTTCCTGTACTTGGCAGAAGCTAACAGGGGATCTTCACTTGAGGGGTTTAACTCTGATGCCACCAGTTTCAGGGTCTCTGAAGTAGGTGAGGTATACAAGGATGGGATACAGGATATGGTGGTATTGTATATTGCAATGGCCTAACAACACACAATGGACAGCACATCAGGAAATCTTCAGATTATGGAAGCTAAAGGAATAATACAGGGCCAATCTTATTTGAAATTAGGTGAACATTTTATTGTGATTTGTCTTAAACAAAACAAAAAAAAAAAACAACAAAAACACTTACAACCTTAACACTTAAATGTGACATGCATGTGAAAAATACTTTTTTGTTTTCCAGTACTTTTTCTCTCTGACTATTATCTGCAGTGCATACCAAAACAATCTGGCATAGAAAGAGCATCGTTATGTTACAGCACACATGTGTAATATAATGCAATAAAAAGAACTGGAGTGACCAGCATTTGTCCTTGCATCTTGAGTTATTCTCCTTCATCAACAGCAGCGGTTTGTGGCAAAAGAAATGACGTCACTGAAGTTCTAGCAATTACAGATACCTATATCTGACAATGTATTATTCAGAATTCAGGTAAGGTTTTTGTCATTCAAATTCAAAAGTAAAGTTTGACCATCTAAGCCAGGTAAATTATTCTGTATTTTTATTGCCTCAGCATGATTTTGTTTGACACTGCTGCCATTTACAGTGGAATTAAAAGATTCATACAGACATGTTATCACCCGTTCACAGAGCACTGGCTAGACAGTTTGGCCGGGCCGGTAGACAGTATTATTTGATGTAAGCTTATGGTCCCCACGCGCACAGTGGATGTAAGAATTCAGACTTTGCAGAATGTAAGTTGTCTGGGGCAGGCAGAGGCATTGTATCATGTTGACAGACATTTGAAAGACTGTTTTGTTGAAAGAACAGGATATCGTATGATTTAACATGGTCTGTAGAATGATGCAACTTTCCTTTAGTCTATAGGGTTCAGGGGTCACGGTTCCTCCAGGAAAGTTAACTATGAAAAAGAAATCAAAAGGTATTTGGGGCCATTTTTTGGTGAAACTAGGTTAAAAATTTGATCATGATTTATTTGTCTGTAAGGTGAGTTTTGAGGGAAAGCAACCATGAAAGACATTCCATGACCTTCTAAATGATGATAGTGGTACCATACTCTGGTAAAGAACAAAATCAACAAGACAACAGTCATGTGTAATATTTTCACCTGTTTCTCTTTATAACAGTAAACACAATAAGCAAAAGACCCTCTACCCCGTCAACAGTCTAGAATCTTAAAATTAAACAGAAATAAAAAGAATGCAGTGGTCATGCAGTATCCCCTAGGTCCCCTGGATCCATCCTTGATGCCTTTCTGTCTGTATCTCCATGTTCAAATATCTGACTTTCCACTGCACAGTCCAAAATTCAAACTTTGAATTTCAAAGGCCATTCAAACATGTGTCTAACACAACACTTTGGCAAAATTTTTTAAAACTTACAAATGTCACTTTTCAAGCTAACTTCTCTGAAATCCCATGCATGGCTGTGTGTGGTAAGAAACTGATATGTTTGCCACTGATATGCTATGTTCATTTGCAATATTTTTGAGAATTTTTCATTGTGGCGAAGTTGCTTAGTGAGTCATGGTGTGGTCGGATGCACATGTATCATTAGTGAATTTGCGCACCGGATGGGTGTGCACGTCTTCGCACTCGTCCACGCGCAAGTCGGCCAGAAGGGCAAAAGAAAAGAAAAAAAGGAGGAGAACCATTGGAGGAGGCCGAAATGGAGGGGAATTCAGCGGAGGTGTAGACCGACAACGGTTAGAAAGCTATTTATACAGTATTGTGACCTGTGCTTAAATGAACGTGGCCATAACGCTCACTTCATCACTTTTGTGCTGAAATGGTCATGGCAAGTTATTATCCCGAGCTTAATTAGGGAGAAGGTCTTGGTCAAGATTTGTTGGCCGTTCTGTGTCGCAATATGTGGTTTGAAGATGCCTCCTCCGTGGGCCTTCCAGAGCCAAGCTATGCGTAGTGATGATACCTCTTCCATTGGCTGTCCAGGGCCGTGTTTTGTAGTCATTCGGTGTTGGCTGGTGCTTATGTGAGAAGGGTGAGTGGGCCCAGACATGGCCAGCTTTAACTAGTCGTTAGTTTTGTAGCGTTCTTAGGTAGCTGCTATTGTCAGGGCATTATTCATAATATATGTTCTTAATCTGCAGCATTTTGTTATTGTTTTCTGTTGTTGCTCATGAGAGCGTGAAGCAGGGGATCTAAGGGCATTGTTTTATGCCACTTTTTATATGAGTGCCTCCTCCCTCACTACCACCTTTTCAAGAGAAAAAAAAATAAGAAAGATATATACACTTATAGTATGTTCATTATCCATATGTCATGGATGTCTACCACCTCCTCCCCTCACTCTGGGACTGACAGGAAAGAAACAAATACACACAGATAGTAGAAGATAAGGGTGAGAAGATTAAACAAAAAAACAAAAAAAAACCAGAGGACAAAGAGATGCTTACAGTAGTAGAAGATAAGAGAAACAAACAAAAAAAACACCAGAGGACAAAGAAATGATTACAGTAGTTGAAGATAAGAATGAGAAGATTAAACAAACAAAAAAAAAACACCAGAGGACAAAGAAATGCTTACAGTAGTTGAAGATAAGAGTGAGAAGATTAAACAAAAAAAAAAAAAAAAAACAGAGGACAAAGAAATGCTTACAGTAATTGAAGGTAAGAGTGAGAAGATTAAACAAAAAAAGACAAAACCAGAGGACAAAGAAATGCTTACAGTAGTTGAAGGTAAGAGTGAGAAGATTAAACAAAAAAAAAAAACCAGAGGACAAAGAAATGCTTACAGTAGTTGAAGATAAGAATGAGAAGATTAAACAAAAAAAAACAACCAGAGACAAAAAGACAAAAAGAGAGCCCGTGCCCCCAGACTACCCTAGATTAGAAATCAAGTAGAATAAAGTGGAAAGTGCTCAAGAAGACAAATGCAGAGAGAAAATGAAAGAAGGAAAGAAAGTGATGTGGTGGGAATCGAACCCGCGACCTCTGCGTCGGCACCCATCACCTTGCCGTCAGTTCGGAATTAGGTAGACGTCTATACACGACCACGCCGCCACTCCAAAAAAGTGGCTTAGTGGCCGGGGTCTTTCCCGAAGCCGAACAGAAGACTAGCAGTCATAGCGCTAGGCACGAGACTCGCACACACCACAAGCTCTCCCGCCCCCCTCTTCAACCACTTGAGCACTTTCCACTTTATTCTACTTGATTTCTATAAGCCAGTGCTCCGTTTCATCCTTGTATTATTACACTTA
>JAWQUT010000521.1:63472-76627 GCA_033807755.1 Ellobium chinense | reverse complement strand
CCCCTGTCCCTGCCCCATGAGCAACATTCCCAGATGTGGCGATGATAATTATGATTCAGTTGATGTGGTTTACATGTGTTTGGTAACCAATGAAAAACACTGAAAGACACAGAATCAGCTTTGTTTTTTTTTTTGAAGAGTTGACACACGAAGATGTTGTACGCTAATGTTTTCTGTTTCACATAGTAGCAGATGTTGGAGTCTGACATTAAAGTGTATTTTTATCTTTTCAGTCTGGCATGTATTTTCATGTTGACAGTGTGGCTTGTTTACAGCAAGCTTTAATTTCTTAAATGATATGTACCAAGAAGCTTGTTGATTAAGCAGAATGCTCTTGACTGGTTCCTTCCAGACTAAAATACTTGATCAGCATGACCCATCTGAATCACAGAACTTTTCAATTTCAATAGCCAGCACTTCATTTTCTGAACACGTTGCTGGTTTATCAACCACCTTAACTTCAGCCCATTAACATTTCATTTCATTATGATAAATTGGGACTGTATATGGCTAGATGAGGAAGAAATATATGGCTCAAACTCTGTATAAATTGCTAAACTAACTTGAAATATTTCAGCTGGCTAAGGTACAATCATCATGATGATGATTTCAACACTCACCTTTGATAACTTCATCACTCAGTTTCTTTCCAGCAATGTACGTTTCTGCCTTGGCAGCATGGACCTGAAATGATCACAGATCACAATTTTTTGGTTCATTTTTTTTTTTTAAATTTTAAACATTTTTTTCTATTTTTTTAAAAAAATAGCTCAGATCTGACAGTGAATATAAATCACATCCAGTTTTGTACATGCCCAGTTTTCTCTTCCATTAAGTATGACAAAATGATAAGAATGATAATAATGATAGTACTTAAGCTAGTTTATGTCCTGTGTAACGAATGCTTTATAAAAATGGAACTGAAGAATGAAACAGGCTATTACAGTCACAAGATAAACATGATTACATACAGATATGGCATATTATCACATCCACACACACACACAAACACATAATATACACAAAAATGCACATAAACATATATATATATTATATGGATTCGGGTCCAGGACGATGTAAGATGTAGTTTAAGAAATGCTCTTACTGTATCTGCATTAATACCGCCGAAAACAAACGCAGGCTTCCCACTGACAGTCAGTTTGTCTACTTGAAGTCTGAAGGCTGCATTTACATAAGCATGTGCATTCTGTGGAGAGGAGCATTCAAACTGAATTCATCATTAAATATATCATAATACAGTCATCGTATTAAAAAAAAATGAGTGAATGAGTAAATGAATGAACAATCGAATGACGAATAATAAGTACAAGAACAACGAAAGAAGTATCAGAGAGACTGAATGAGAGAAGGAAAGAAAGATAGAAGGGTAAAAGGGGAAGAAAGAAAGAAAGGGACGAAAGACAGAATGTCACACCTGAGCCCTTGGTGTTATCTTGAATGTCCGCAAGGTCTCAGTCTTTTCAAACTTGAGCATCTCCAAGAACTGCAAAACTTTTCCCTCCATTTTCACCTTGCGAAGAAATTCCAGAAGCGTGTGCTTTGTGGTTTTTCCATTGCTGCAATCTGACACAGAGAATGAGATGGAAGTTTTGAAAATGGAGGAATGAAAGCTGGCATGTTCTTATGTACAGAAATCCTAATGATGACTGAAGTCTTTTAGAAATTAGTATTGGAGATGATAACACAATGACATCCACAGATCAAAACTCCCAACAATTCATCTCTCAGACATTCAGTGAATGAGTCAACTGAACAATTCCTGAGAATTATTTTCCTTGACATTTATCATGACCCGTATTATTTGAGAGGATTCGTGCCAGCTGCTTGAATGTTGAATATCATTTTATGTTTGCATGGTAGATGGTCTTACCATAGATGCCCACACTGGCACCACAAGCCTCCATTATTGTGAACAAGTCGGATGGGAATTCAGGATGACCATGTTTGATCATCAAGTTTCCAGCAATACAGCCAGCCTGATGAGAGAAATCCAGGAATAAAAATATTAGAATATTTGCATGGACACTCATACTATGAATGGGACATTAGATCACTACAATAAAATTGTCTGCTTCATGGAGATCCTTGCATTATTACTGTGATGAATTGGTAAGGACAAGGAATTGAATGGAAGACTTTGTGCAAAATGTGAAACAATTCTCTTGAGCTATAGCAGAGATATTCCAGTCACACCATAGTATTTACTATCTCTGTCTCTTTTTTTGTCCATCTGTCTGTCCATCTGTCCTCCCACCCACCTGCCTATCTCTCTCTCTCTCTCTCTCTCTCTCTCTCTCTCACTCGCACACATACACTTGTGCACACAAGCACATTTGCCATCCTCATTTGCTCAATGCGGGAGCTAATCTAGATAAATCCAGGATCCACATGATGCTTGACAACCTTGTATAATATTAACCAACTTGAAACATGGTAAACTTTTTTTGCCTCTGACTAAATACTGACTCTAAATTCAAATCCAAACACAGAAAACTTTAACTCTCCCATCCTTTCTTTCCAAAAAGTAGCTCTCATTAGTGCCTGTGCTTTTTCGATATGTAAGAATGTGGAGTAGACCGTGTGATACAAGCAAAAAGACGAGTAACATATCACATGATCTGATGTGGTCCCCTGACCATTGACCAATCACATGCAATCAGCTGGTCTGAAATTTTAACTAAAATGGTGAAATGATGGAACGAAGACATAAAAATGCCAGCAGTACGAACTTTTGTAAACTAATTAATTAAATCTTGCACCCTCAGTGAGCAAATAGTGACACTAAACCGCTTCTAGCGCATTTTATGCACAATGACAGTTTTGACTGAATTTTATGTACAGTGGTTTCCGAGTTTATCGCATTCGAAATTAGCATACCATGCTCCCAGTCCATTTTTATAATATAGATAAGACTTTGATGTATCTTAGCAAGCATCTTCATTATCAAGAAAGCCTCATTGTGGAAATATATATCATCTTGGGGCAAAGAGAGAAGTTGGTGCCGCCTTGTGAAAAATAGATATTGTGACAATTGACCCTGAAGTATCATATTCTCCTATTTTTTCAGAAACATGACTAAAGATCAAACCTTTCAAGGGCACTGATATGTAAAGAACAGATGAATAAGGTTTGAAAATGGCAGTTTTCACAGTAGTTGTATAAAATGCTGAATATAAACTGAAATCAAACTATTAAGATAGTACTAGACTGTTTAAGGGGGATCGCGGGTGAGAATTTGATCAATTTTGCCTCAAGATTTCGATTTTTCGTTTTCGTCAAATTTGAACACTGTAACATCCCTGGAAAATCCTGATATAGGTCGAGTATGAAAAAAAATCTCTAAGAAGGTGTAAATCGCTCCTTGTCCTGAAAATGACAAGATTTGGTCGATTTTGACGTTAGTTTTCTCAATTATTTTTTTTGTCTAGTTTGGTTCACAAGAATCTCAAAATCTCAGCAACAAATAGTCATATACCCATCAAATTTGACATACAAGTAGACAGATGTGTATTACAGGTACCTGGCTAGTGAAAATACATACATTTTGTGTCAGACTGAGAAGGAAAATTCTTTTAAGGCAATATCCTTAATTTTGAAAAAAAAAATGTTTTATTATCTTTCATGGCCTGCAGATCAGGTAATTTTACTTTCAGGAGTAAATAAACTAGCCAGGTACCTGTGAAATATACACAACTAATGATAAATTTGAAACAGAGCACATAAAAGCAGCACTTTTAGAAATTTTGAGACTTTCCTGCGGCTTATATACATTCAATATGGCCGCCCTTACCATGGCAACAAGTAAAAAAAATGAAAAAAACAAAATCAAACTCTTTATATTTAGTCATATCTGACCTAACTGTAAAGTTTCAGCCCTCTAGGTCAAGAAATAATGAAATTGAAAATTTCACCCTCGATCCCCCTTAATACAAACATATTATAAGCTTGTGGTAATGTATTTCCTGTAAGACATGTCAGATATGACAAAATATGTGCCAAACAAATTCCAGTGTGGTAATAATGACTCACATTTCTCACTAGCACGCTGGCCAAGAACTTGAGATGTTTGTGAATCTTGGCACAGTGGTTAAAGCCAGGCTTGTATATAAGATCCTTCATGTGGTTTTTCAGCTTCGTGATTGTGGTGTTTGCTCCAAATATGACACTGTTGCCTGTCTCCTGATAAAACAACACCATCATCATTAACAGAAAATCTTACATAGATGACTCTGTACTCCACTTCAGAGACCCAAAGATATAAAGAGGAGCATTACCTGCACTCATCAGCACATTGTCTTGTTGGTCAGTTTGAGCACAGAGGCAGCAGGCAGTACTGGACATTAATCCAACTAATCACTAGTATCACAATCAACATCATGTCCCATTTCTGGAATATCTCAGCAAAACTTTTCTTAATTACAATTCCAAGGAGGGGGGAGGGGAAAGTTAAAACACTATTCAAACAAGTTGCAAGTACCAAGTCACATTCTCAAATAGCGTCGCCCAATAAGATCAAGTTTTCACCCAACTTTTAGTCTAAGCGGGAACAATGTTGAGTTGCTTGTGCAGTCAAGAAATCATTATAATGGACACAATATATTAGATAAATGGATAGGTGGGTGAATGGATGGATGGATGGATGGATGGATGGATGGATGGATGGATGGATGGATGGACAGAATGTGGGTATAAGTAGACTTATATACCGATATTTTAACTGTTATAGGAGTACGTTAATGTGGAAGAAAGTAACGTTGGAGAATATATGAGAGAAGAAGCGAGAATGATGACACATGTAAGACACAGCGACTCGGATGAGAGACTTGAGAAAATGGCGAGAAAAGAAAGTGACTGATGCATACATCAACCATAAATTCTAGCGCATGTGTTTCTTCTTTCTTTCTTTCTTTCTGCTTTGTTTTTCCATTATTTCTTTCTTTCATTCTCTCCCTTTCTTCACTTCTTTCCCTTCATGTTCACTTCCTTTGATTTGATGTAGACTATGTATTGAAGAGTCTAATAAAGACTTTGAATCTTGAATCGTGTAAGGGAGAAGAAGAGTAAGAAGAAAAAGCTGTGGTTTTCCAGTGACTTTTAAACAGAAAATGCAGCAATCTATGTCTGAAAATTGCTACTGATTAAAATTAATGGACTATGATGAAGTGAGGTTGGCTGTACGAACCTGACAGAAAGGGTGTAAAGTACATCAAAACAGGTCCCAGAAAAGAAAGTGTTTCATAAACACACAAGCTGTTATCACGGGGCCATGCAGGGTCAAACTAAGAGTCTTTGTAGTAACCCCTGAGCTATAGCCAAGTTTGTAATAGCTATCTCTTTCATTCTCTAATCTCTTATATTCCAGGACAGTGGAGGCAGTGGATTCCAGCTACTGGTGAACCAGTGACATATGTGCTGATTTTCTTTCTGTAGTTCATTCACAAAAAGATAAACTAGGATGTTTAAAAAATATCTCTTTTCTTATTGAATGATTTGTTTCCAAATTTTGCATAGGCTTCTAAACAAATTTGTCTTAAGAGGAAGTATTTTTTTCACATCATCTCTTGTCTGTGATCAAAGTTTTACTTCATAAATATTTTCAAATCAATGATGATGGGCAAGTTGCTCAAACTTGTACAGTAGTATAGTATGAAACTTGAAAATGTAAATATTTAACAAAACGTACAGGTGAAAACTGCTTAAATGCAACAATCACAAAAATAATTTTCAAGAACCGCTTACGAAGAATTCACTTACAGGCAACAAAGAAATGTGCACATTAACGAGCAGAACATTAACAGGTAAAAATTGAAAAGACTTATCTAGACGTAGCCTGGAATCAAAAACATTTTGTCATTCCAACGTAGGGGCATATCAAAAGTGTGTTCAAAAGCATAATTAATATAATGAATTGCCATTGAAAATGACTAGGCTGAATAAAATGAATGTATCTAATGGTACCACACATAAACAACACAAAGGATTTTTTTTTGATTGCTGCGTGCAAGTCATGGTGAGGAAGTGTGTGCACATACTAGACATTTGCTAGAAATGTGACATCCATTTCAAAGACTGCACATGAGACGTGGAAAAAATCTACATTTCAAAAATTTGTTAGAGGACCTTTTTTTCAACAGAGGAGGGTGAGGCAAGAACCAACAGTGGTATGTGAACTAAAGAAAGAGGCAAAGACAAAAGTGTAGCAAACATCACTAGCAAATTCATCAAACCCTTTTGATTCTAACATTCTTCACTCGAAAGATAACGATGGCAGTGGGAGAAAACCTTGATTTTGCCAATTTCTATTTCACATTTGCAGTGTCTTTGGCAAGGGTGCAGTGATTTATCCAAGATGAGTAAGAATCGTTCAAGCTCATAGATATAGTAAGTAAATTCATGGAGTTTCTCTACATCTTGGGTTACTGAATTTTCTCATACGTTGTTGGTGAATGATGTTTGTCAAGAATGATGACGCATAAAACCAGTGTGCAAGAAAATGATGATTTGGTGTTTTCCTTTTATGTCATGTTATTGTAAACCTACTAAATGTTGTACCAAATGGTAATTAATGAGACTTTTTTACAAAAGATTATTTAAGAAAACTTTTACTATGAAAGCAGTAGAATGGGACAAAACATTATTTCCTCTTAAGACAAACTGGTTTAGGAAGCCATGCACAATTTCAAAACGATCCGCTCATTGGGAGAAAAGATATTGAAGAAAAATCTCATTCATTAATTTGTGAATGCATTATAAAGTAACTTTGAACTTGTACATGTATTGTTAATCTGAAATAAGTAAAATTCATTTACAAGTCATACAAACTATGAACCACTGCTATTCTTCTAACACTCACAATTCACAATTGCCTTGCACTGAAATCTATTACAACAATCCAGTCAATAAGATGCTACCACTAGGCCCAGCAAGGAATCCTTAGATTAACTGTCATACAATATTAGTTTTCTTGTGTGGTAAGGAAGTACTCACAGTGAACTGATACAGTTCCTGAACTCCGTGCAGATCTATGTATAGATCAAATGGTCCCTCATGCTTGAAAATGCCTGAAATCCAAAGGAATTGATAAGTTACTGAGACAAAAGAAATTTATACAAGTGTGTCTGTGAGGTACAGAAGTTGAATACTAAAATTAGCAAGACTCTTTACCAACTCACAGGCAACAAGTGCATTCTTACAAGTACATCCTGGTATTGACTTAGTCAGGCCACTAGGCCAGAACATACTATATACAATGTCACCAGTGAGTACAGGTACATGTATAGGTTCAACCTGAGATTTGCAAACATTGTAGAGTCAGTGGTTCTAATCATTACAAGTTTGAATTGTCTTAAAACCAGTGTGTCAGGTTATTTTATTTCTGTTCCTTTTTCTATAATAACATGATCTTGATGTTAAGATTTATTCTTTTTTTCTAAATTTCTGTGAAAATGTGCATTGTCATGGCACTGTGCTGATCTCACTAAGATCATCACCATCATCACCATTATCATCATCATCATCATCATCATTGCTCATACCAGATGCTGTATTCCCAAATATCATCCTGACAGACTTTTTCTTGTTTTCGTGCAGAATTTCACCCAGCTGTTTCAGATTGATTGGTCGGTACCATTTGCTCTCTCTGAGGTCAAGGGACAAGGATGTTGGTGATACCTTGGAAGATTTCAGTTTGCATCCACCCTTCGCTTCCTGTCCATCTTTCCCTTCACATACCTCTCCAGTCTTCGGGCACAGATGTTTGTTCAGGTCCTTAGAGAAATTGAACAGATGACTGAGCTGCAAACATTTATAATGCATTTTGAGACTCTGGTGATGAAGCGTTGTGAGATTACACAGCACGCTATCACTCTTTTCTATCAACAACACAGCGATCATTCATACTAGTCCTTTGGAAAAAACAGACTGCCCAAAATACATTCAATAATTCTAAAATACATTATTTGTACTAACCATATAGCAACAGTCATATGGCATTTCTACACACCAATGAAGTTTCTTTCAAAACTACATTTCACAATCAGTGTACTAATACAGAGGAGTTGTATTTTAGCAGTTAATGACACACATACAAAGTTCCATGCTTAACATAAAAAAAAACAACAACTGGCTTGCATTGCTTAACAATACCTCCATTGTATGGGCCAAAAAAACCCCAAAAAACAAGAGAGGTACCAACACAGTGCAAGGCATGTGAAAATATATCATAATGTAAGAAGTCATCATCATGTATGAACTTCCATAGTATCACATCAACTTAGACGTGGACTTTGACAACTTTATACCTCAATATCAATACATTTGGCACCAGGCACAGAGGAGTCACTGGCAAAAGATTTCATGGCATCCAGGATAGATCTGTAACCAGTGCACCTGCACACATGGCCATCAAAGGAGTCTTCAATCTCTTGCTGGGTTGGCTTAGGGTTTTGATGGAGCAGGCTGAGAATGAAAGTTAATCTCACCTTGATTTCAAGAATTTTGTGTCACTCCATGATTGTTACAATCCTTCATTTTTAAAGTGAGAATTATTACTCAACTCACATTCCTGAACACATCCCATGTCCTCATCTGCTCTATGTAGGCCATATCTCATGATAACATCCCACTCTCCATATTCTAAATGCCATTATAAATTCAGCAGTGAGATACAGAGGAGTCCAAAAATTAGGATTCTGTGGTTTCTAAAACTCAGCAAACCAGGGGGAATATTATGTCCAACTGAACTGTTTCATTTCTTTCTGGCTTTTGGGATCTCTCATGTGAGGTGGAAGAGATAGCATGGGGAGAGAGAGGGGGGAATATGGTGACAGTCACAAATATCCTAGAAGAAGAGCATCCTATGAGGAAAGGTCACATAATCAAATTGTCAGTGTTATTGCTCATATAAGATATGTTTGGGTCAGGTGGTCAACTCAGCACAAAGATTTCCATATCAGCATTCCTTGCTACTCTAACTCTAAGATCAACTGGAACCTACACATACTTACAAGAATAATAATAATCATAATAATAATAATTACAATAATAATAATAAAAATACTGATGATGACACTAATGCCTGCTCATATTACATCATATTATTATTACGAAGCAAGCCAGATCACTTGAGGATTTTCACAACCATTTGGGGAGTAAACGGTGTCACTTTCTGAATGGAGAAAGGGAATTTATGTGAATATCGATGAAAGTTATGAAGAACTAACAAATCATTTCAACTTCCATGGCCTGAAATAGCCTGGCCTGGCCTGGAGATGATTTTTGACTGGTCTTGCAGCCTTCAACTGACCTTGGAGTATTTGACCTGTCTTGTAACCCTTGACTGGTCTTGCAGTCTTTGTCCAGTCTTGTAGTCTTTGACCAATATTGCAATCTTTGATCAGTCTTGAGGTCTTTGACCAGTATTGCAATCTTTGACCAATCTTATTGTCTTTGACCAATCTTGCAATCACTGACCAATTTTGTAGTCTTTAACCAATCTTGCAGTCTTTGACGAATATTGCAATCTTTGACCATTCTTGTAGTCTTTGACCAGTATTGCAGTCTTTGACCAATTCTGCAGTCTGTGACCAGTCTCGCAGTTTTTGACCAGTCTCACAGTTTTTGACCAGTCTTGCAGTCTTTGACCAGTCTTGCAGTCTTTGACCAATTCTGCAGTCTTTGACCAGTCTCGCAGTTTTTGACCAGTCTTGCAGTCTTTGACCAGTCTTGCAGTTTTTGACCAGTCTTGCAGTCTTTGACCAGTCTCGCAGTTTTTGACCAGTCTTGCAGTCTTTGACCAGTCTTGCAGTCTTTGACCAATTCTGCAGTTTTTGACCAGTCTTGCAGTCTTTGACCAATTCTGCAGTCTTTGACCAGTCTTGCAGTCTTTGACCAATTCTGCAGTCTTTGACCAGTCTCGCACTTTTTGACCAGTCTTGCAGTCTTTGATCTGTCTTGTAGTCTATGCAGAGTTTTGCAGTCTTTGACTGGTTTTACAGTGAAGGCTGATCCTTGCCATTTGTACCTGGCACTGACTAGATAAACTGTTTCCTATACGATGTCATTTGTAGGGCAGGGCTAGGACCTATGTCTCTACATGGTCCACTGGCTGGGTTCTGGAAGTCTATGAATGGTTACCCGGGTAGGTTGTGGAAGTCTTTCCTAGATTCTCAAAGACTGTTCATGGTTCTCTAGGTTCTGGAAGTCTGTCTGTTCATGGTCTTCTGACTAGGTTCTGGAATATGTCTACTCATAGTCCTCTGGCTAAGTTCCAGACTTCTGTCTGTTCATGGTCTTCTGGTTAAGTTCTGGAAGTCTGTCTGTTTATGGTCTTCCAACTAGGTTCTGGAATATGTCTACTCATAGTCCTCTGGCTAAGTTCCAGACTTCTGTCTGTTCATGGTCTTCTGGTTAAGTTCTGGAAGTCTGTCTGTTTATGGTCCTCTGACTAGGTTCTGGAAGTCTGTCTGTTCATGGTCTTCTGGTCTTCACATTTGTCTGAGATGATTGACCTCAGTGGCAAACAAAAAACACATGAAGACATTCTAACATTCAGTCATGAAACTCAAAGGGGCATCTTTGGACATTCTGATGCAAGACAATCTCCTTAAAAGTTCAAATGCTACACAAACTTACCCATACATGGACATGACAAATCCAGGAGTGCAGTATCCACACTGGGTGCCATTATGTTTGGCAACTCTTTCCTGAATGGGGTGGAATCCGTCCTTGGAGTTTCCAATGCCCTCTGTAGTGGTAATCTGCCAGCCATCAACACTGTACAAGGGGCAAATGCACTGGAGAACCACACACAGGAATAATATAAGAAATAAAGAAGGTGGGAAACATCAGCACAAGAAGAAGGAAAATGCAAAGCTGAGCTACTTTGTCTGTTGTTGATGGTCCCAACCTTCTCCCCCTCCCCAACTCCCTTCTCCTCTTTTTTTTTCTAAAACTGGTTCAACAGGTCAGTCTTATATAATAGTCCAGCCAGTCTCACTTGGAGTCAAAAACAGGGGAGTAAAATTGACCCGCTCACCCTTCCAAACAGGGTTTCCCACTCACCCTTCCAAACACAGACAGGTTTATTTCATAAAATTTATTTTGCAACGTTGCTAGCGGTACTTCCTTCCAAACCCTGGATCTAAGGCTGAAGGAGGGAGGGTGGAGGTGGGGACAGAGGGGAGGGTACTGTCAGATGGAGCTCTAGAACCAGGTCAGACATGGAGCATGGCAGTGTCACAAACAGTCACCTGTGATTAGTGACAAGGTTTTAAATGCACGGAACTATATGTAGCTGCAACAATCTAATGACAATGATGGAGAATAAAAAAGTATGTTATATGCAAAATATTGTGACTAAGCTAAATATGGTTATATGGATTGCGTTTAAGTCATGTCAACTGCATTACAATGTGTCTGTCTTGAAGAAATAGAGGAGATGTCACGGAAAGACCTGTGAACAGTGACACAGACAGCGGAGATGTCATGGAAAGACTTGTGGACAGTGACACAGACAGAGATTCTCACGGAGTTGATGCTCATTGTCTCCATTTTGTTTGTGCCCGCCCTGTGGGTGACGGTGACAGCACAGCAACCACAGCCCGCCTCCTTACACATGACCTTTGTGCCCTTGAGACCAGCCACATCCCGGATGTACTCATTGAGGGAGGTCGTTGCTGGATACTTTTCAAACACTGGCAACAACAAATGGCTAGTTCAGTCTCTTGGTAGCCTGAAATTCTTACTCAAACCTGTGAAACTACTGCCTCATGCATTGAGCATAGCTGTCTATCTGGACTTCATAACATAACTTATCCAACTGTTTCTTACGTCTATAAGCAATTCCCACATTTTACTTCTCTCTCTCTCTTTCTCTTTCTCTTTTCTCTCTCTCTCTCTCTCTCTCTTCTCTCTGTCTTTTCTCTGTCTCTCTTTTCTCTCTCTCTCTTTTCTCTCTCCTTTATCTCTCTCTCTCTTTTCTCTCTCTTTTCTCTCTCTTTTCTCTCTCTCTCTTTTCTCTCTCTCTCTTGTCTTTCGCTCTCTCTGACTGCCTGCCTGCCTGCCTGCCTGCCTGCCTGCATGCCTGCCTGCCTGCCTGCCTGTCTGTCTGTCTGTCTGCGTGCATGTCAGATTGCCATCCTCTTTGTTTTTATCCATTACTCCACTCATCCATCCACCTGTCTTGTGTCAGTCTCTCACACTCTTTGTTCTTCCTTCACAGTTATCTACCAAACACACCATCTACTCACCCTCATGCTTTTCCCCGTTTAGAGTAAACTGGATACTGCACGGATCGCCAGCTCTAAAGATCATATTGAAAAGAGAGAAGAAAAAACAATGATTTGACTTTGATGTGGGACTGCTGTGTTGCTGTACACCTACTTGATATCATATTTCAACAGTGTTAAGAATATAATAGTATATTGGTCATTGTCCTGGGCCTTATTCCAAGACGAAGGTGCACCACCTGTTTCAGTGATAATTATTATTCTAATGCTACCTATATTATGTACATTATGTTCAAGTTGTAAAAGTGCATTATGTCCTGTCATAGAGTCGCGTGACCACATTAGAGACTGAATGGAGAATTTTGAAAGCAGGGAGACCTGGGATACACAGTGCATCTATCACAGTCCATCTATCAATCACAGTGCATCTATCAATCACAGTGCATCTATCTATCACAGTGCATCTATCAATCACAGTGCATCTATCACAGTGTATCTATCAATCACAGTGTATCTATCAATCACAGTATATCTATCAATCACAGTGCATCTATCACAGTGTATCTATCAATCACAGTGTATCTATCAATCACAGTGCATCTATCAATCACAGTGTATCTATCAATCACAGTGCATCTGTCACAGTGTATCTATCTATCACAGTGCATCTATCAATCACAGTGTATCTATCAATCACAGTGTATCTATCAATCACAGTGCATCTATCACAGGGGACGGAAGAGCAGGACAAACAAAAATTAGGGGAATAAAATAAATAAAACAAATGGACTGATGACTTAGAAAGCCAGACTGGGTATGATCAGAAGTGACAAAATGCTGATAACCACTCTAAACGGCATGGGTTCGAATCTTCACCAGAGGAGGAAAGGGGCAAGGGGGAGTGGGG
>JAWQUT010000521.1:51502-61676 GCA_033807755.1 Ellobium chinense | reverse complement strand
GGGGGGGGTGTGTCTTATGAAATCTTTCCATAAAATGGAAGCATTCACCCGGTCTGCCACTGCCACCCACAAACTACTGATGCATTATTATCTTGAATAAAAACTGGCTACATCTCGGACTTCAGCCATAAACTGCACCTTTAGAAACACTAGGAGTTGTACAGTAAGTGGCACCCAAACTGTCGGATTTCCTCTCTGTATTGGTATGATCACGTGACACTTGCAAGCTTTCAAGAAGTTGCTGATCTAAGACAACAAGAATTAAACATACACAACATCTATAGCAACAGCTGCCCTCACATTTTTCTCGCTCCAAGTAACCTCAGCTGTTGACTTTAGTCATAATGATGTGGTTGGTTCTCACAACTTTTCCACACCTAGCTTCTTCTCTTTGCTAAAATACAAATAACAACAACAACAACAACAAGAACAACTATAGTACTATCAAAGGAAATCAAGCGACAGTGTGTCTCAATATAGTCATATAGTTCTATAGTACTATAAAAGGAAATCAAACGACAGTGTGTCTCAATATAGTCATATAGTACTATAGTACTATCAAAGGAAATCAAGCGACAGTGTGTCTCAATATAGTCATATAGTTCTATAGTACTATCAGAGGAAATCAAACGACAGTGTGTCTCAATACAGTCATATAGTACTATAGTACTATCAAAGGAAATCAAGCGACAGTGTGTCTCAATATAGTCATATAGTACTATAGTACTATCAAAGGAAATCAAACGAAAGTGTGTCTCAATATAGTCATATACAGTAGTACTATAGTACTATCAAAGGATATCAAGCGACAGTGTGTCTCAATATAGTCATATAGTACTATAGTACTATCAAAGGAAATCAAACGACATCTGTCTCAATATAGTCATATAGTTCTATAGTACTATCAAAGGAAATCAAGCGACAGTGTGTCTCAATATAATTATATAGTACTATAGTACTATCAAATGAACTCAAGCGACAGTGTGTCTCAATATAGTTATATAGTACTATAGTACTATCAAAGGAAATCAAACGACAGTGTGTCTCAATATAGTCATATACAGTAGTACTATAGTACTATCAAAGGAAATCAAACGACAGTGTGTCTCGATATAGTCATATAGTACTATAGTACTATCAAAGGAAATCAAGCGACAGTGTGTCTCAATATAATTATATAGTACTATAGTATTATCAAAGGAAATCAAGCGACAGTGTGTCTCAATATAATTATATAGTACTATAGTACTATCAAATGAACTCAAGCGACAGTGTGTCTCAATATAATTATATAGTACTATAGTACTATCAAAGGAAATCAAGCGACAATGTGTCTCAATATAATTATATACAGTAGTACTATCAAAGGAATCAGCTATCTCTGCAGGCTGTTTGAGGCTATTAATAGTTGTAGGTCTGTTGTAACCCCCCCCCCCCCNCCCCCCCACACACACACACACACACACACACTCACACACGCCACCCCGGAGGAAATGTTAATGACGTTTAATTTTTAGCTGGTTTGATGCGGTCTGAGGCCAGGGGTTGAAGGGGCGTCGCCTTCGGGAGGGAGACAAACTTCAGAGGCAAAGAAGGATTTTCTAGAGAGGGGAGAAGGAAAAGAAGGAAGAGTGAGAACCAGAGGGTGAGGTAAAAAAAAGAACAAAATGGACGACAACGCAACAGGAAAGAAAACAACAACAACAACAACTGGGGGGGGNGGGGGGGGGGGGGGGGCGAAGAGAGGGGGTAGGCAAATTTGACTCCCTTCATTAAGTCCCGCTATGAAGTAGATTGATCTTTTAAGCACCTTTTTCTTTAACCATTATGTTTAATCTGGTTTTCAGTATAAAGCCGCTTGTGATCTATTCAAAGTGTCAGTGTTGTGATCTAGTGACAGGAGTGTCAGTGTTGTTGTTGTGATCTAGTGACTGAGAGTGCTACGATAAACAACCGAGTGGCACAGATTAATACTACTAACTACTAACTACAAACTACTAACTACTAACTACACTTAGGATTTCTTCCTCCACTGACTCCAGCTCCGTCCTACATCCAGACTTCCTTGTAATGGCCACAGTCGAACCTTGACCTGATTCTCAGAGTGCGTGTTTGCTTAGTCAAGCCGACATAATTTTAGAATAAAGATAGCGGGCCATCTGTACTGTTGTAGAGTAAATAGACCTCTTGAGCGCATTGGCTGGTATTGTTTGACCTAACCGTCACCGGGTATTCAGAGTTAATGTCGGAAACAGCTTACACTACAAAATCTGGCCTATCAGGACACAGTGGCCAGGACTTGCTGATCCCATTCCTACTTCAACTTCACTAACAAACATGGAGGATATTTTTCAACCACTCACTGCCTTGAAACAACAATGTCTCAGCTTTCCTCTTCGATTCACTAATATTCTTACTTTTATATTACATTACATTATATTACATTACATTACATTATTTTACAATACATTGCCCCTCTCTTAGTAGTTGACAAATGAGTATTTTAAAATCTCAGGCACATGCCAATAAGTGGCCGAGCCTGGGACCCACACAACCCACATCATCTCCTCTTGGGTCACACACAACCCACATTTCCTCCTCTTGGGACCCACACAACCCACATCATCTGCTTTTGGGTCACACACAACCCACATCATCTAATCTTACATTTGAATAGACAGTACCATCTTCTCATCACTCACACACTGACAGACAGACACACTGACAGACAGATGGGAAGAGAGAAAGGAGAGAGGGAGAAAGGGGAAGACAGAAGGGGGNGGGGGGGGGGGGGGGTGGAGGTGAGCGAGAGCTAAAGAAAGAAAGCGAAAGAGCTCAGTGGCTTCCAGCAGAAAATTACAAAAAGTAAAAAAAAAAATATCTAAATGGGATCTGAGAAAGGGAGAGAGACAGAGAGAGAGAGAGAGAGAGAGAGAGAGAGAGAGAGNGAGAGAGAAAGAGAGAGAGAGAGAGACAGAGAGAGAGAGAGAGAAAGAGAAAGAAAGAGAGAGAGAGAGAGAGAGAGAGAGAGAGAGAGAGTCCTGGACCACCGATGTCAGGTCAAGGTCAAGGGCGCACGTTTGGTCGGGGTGTCTGTGATGACAAACTATTATAATAACAATTAAAAAAACAAGAAAAAGATTTTCTCCCTCCGTTGATTTTGTTTTTGTTATTTTGACAGTTTATTTCCAGTGAGTCGGTCATGAGGTGTGTGTGGCCAAACGAGCCGTGACGTAATAAGACTGTTTCATGACGTGAAGTGAAGTGAAATGAAGTGTTGTGTCTATAGTACTACCGGGTCACAGTCACACCTGTTCATTTTGTTCCTGTATATTAGTAAGATACACACTGGTCCAGATTCGACACCAATACAGTCGTTTGTTCAGACCAGGAGCGCTCAACCGTGTCACATGAACCACTACTTAGATCACTTGGGGTCAAAATCCAGTCCAAGAACCGACACTCTCTCCCAACCAGACTACACATCTTTCTCTCTTTGCAACACATATACGCTCCTTCCCTCTATATCCAACATGATATACGCTCCTGCCCCTGTGAGATGTGAAACACTGTATGCCACTGTGAAATAAATTCCCTTCGAGATAAACTACAACTGTATTATTATATCTAGTTTTACAAATATTCAAACTCAGCACATAGTTCAACCTACAGGAAACACTGTCAGGTAACACCTGAACTAGACCCGCCAAGGTGTGATAGGATGACGGGTGATAAAAGAACATGACTTTTACAGGCGGCCATGCCAAGTGCGTGGATAGCTGTATTCCAGCTGATAATTGCTCTAATTACAGTATGTTCACAGAATAAGTTTGAAAACGTTTTATGCCTTAGAATGACAAGAAAATATCGTGATAATTTCTTAAATGCCTCTACAAATTTCGGCAGAGTGCCACTTAGTCCCACCTGTCAACGATAGAAAGAAAATCCACGCAATTGATTGCTATGAATTTGGATGGGGTGTAAATACACGGCAAGAGTCTATGGGGTGTAATATACATTCAAGCACCTGACAAGGATCTAACTATGAAGTTCAATGTCGTAGGTAAAAAGAGAACTTCACCTTGCTATTAAGTGAGAAATAAAAAATAAAACGCTCTAGCTTTGACTGTATCCAAAATCAATACTTCACTTCAATGGTTCCACACGAATCAGGAGTCTTTCTTAGGGTCCTCTGATCACTCCCTCCTCCTTTCTCTCTCTCTCTCTCTCTCTCTCTCACACACACACACACACACACACACACACACACACACACACACACACACACACACACACACACACACACACACAGAGAGAGAGAGACCCAGCTGAGACAAACTTGACATTCTATTTGTTCAGTGAGGCGATGTTCATAACAAAGAATATACAAACGTTTATTATAGAGAAGGAACGCAGGCACAGCTCTTCGAAAAGACATGAAGTTTCAGTAAATCAGTTTCACACAAGACAACAACACCCGGGTCAACACACAATCATCTCTTCCTTTTTACTTTTAATTTTCATCTAACGATTGTTACAGTCAGACAGACAGACAGACAGATAGTCATTTTAAAAATGAGCTAGGTATCAATATATTTCAAAGCAAGGCCAAACATAAGAGTGTAGCAATTCACAGAACGAGTTCTTAGCCCTACTCATTCAAATCTGCATTTTTGTCTTGTTGTGTCTGTAGTATCTACAAGAAATCATGTCCATCTCTAATGGACTAGGAAGGGACAACAGGACAGGCTGATATACGGTGATAAAATGGTCACTTCAACAACAACAACAACAACAACAACAACAACAACAACAACAAAAATAGACATATGGATAAAAGTACACAAGTCTTATAGCTGTAACTTACCGACTGAACATTGTCTTTGCCATGATACGGTCGTGTGAACTGTATTACCCTAACACTGAGGATGAATGCAGTAATAAATTTTGTCCAGGTAGTCTCGGTCACTCACAACTCACTCACAACTTAATATGTCCTTGACACAGTGGCTCACCCATGCACCAAGTGAAAATCTCTGAAGTAAGAAGATGAGAGTTTTCCTGCACTAAGCCACAGCTCCCAACACCGACATGAATTCACTTTCAAGTCCCAGCAGATTTACCCAGAGATCAATGACTTCGCACTGGAGTTCTAGGGTAAAATACTCCACCCCGGCCACACACACACCACACCACCACCACACCACCACCGCACGACAACACTGAGGCAGCGTGGTGAAGTCACGTGGTCTCTACTAATGTTTACCTTCGTGCGAGTTCACAGTTCACTTTCTGCTCCTCGTTACGGAGCTGCTCTGTCAAAGGCGAGGTCTGGTAGTAAGCTTGAGTGGGTGACACACCGACAGAGGAGGATGATGCGACAGAATAAGAATGGTGTTCTACTTCTAGAATATAATTATTTTAGTTCAGCTTAATAAGGAGGTGAGATAATGAACCACCTTCCTTTCCCCTCCCACGGCCAGGACACCTGTATGCCAGTAGAAAAACGGGGGTGAGGGGAGAGGGGGTGAGGAGGGGTGTTCAGTATGGGTGGAGGGGAAGGACGGTAACACCGTAGTCAAGGTATGGCAGCGTAGCGGGTGGCAGACGGTACCAAGGAGACTGCTGGATGACAGAGGGCTGTTCAAGGACTGAGATTGCTAGGAAAAAACTGTGGGTGTGTGTGTGTGTGTGTATGTGTGTGAATGTGTGTGTGTGTGTGGGTGTGTGGGTGTGGGGGTGTGTGTGTGTGTGTGTGTGTGTGTGTGTGTGTGTGTGTGTGTGTGTGAATGTGTCTGTGTATGTGTGTGTGTGTGTGAGAAGGAGGTTGAGGAGGTAGGGGGGAAGGGTTGTAGGTGGAGATGGTGGGGGTGAATCGTTTGTGTGAGAGCTTTATGTAGCCTGATGACCAGACGTTTATTATTTGAGAGTTTGAGCATCTACGATGGGATCTCTTACCATCGTAAGAATTACAAAAATGCAGCATGCTGAGCTCTACTAAGGGTACATTGAGCAAGTATGCACTAATATAATTTTTACGATGGTAAGAAATTCCCCACGTTAAAGCACATGCTCTCAATTATCAAATAAATGTAATTTTACTGTGAGTTCCAAGTTGGAGGTGAGGAGGAAATGAGTTGAGTCAGTGGACACAGAAGATAACAGACCATTATATTAACACCATCTTAACACGTCATCAGTGAGCAGGACCGTAGCGAGGGTAATTTTTTTTTTTGGATAATCTAACTTTTATAGCCTATTGTTGTTTGTCTTTTGGTGAGTGTGGGAGGGGAAAGGGCAAGATGTACATATGACATATCTTTTGCTTTGCTCTCTAAGCCTATTTGTTGCTGTCAACAGTTGTTACATATTTGATATTATGTTGTTATTTTTGGTTGCATCAGGTATTTCTGTCTCCTGCTAGAACATAAACATCGAATGTTTTTTTTTTTGTTTATCTGAAACCGCCAAAGCTTATAAGCATTTAAAAAATATTGCTAGTTCTATGTCATTGTCAACTCCGGCATTATCACATCATACATAGACTAATACTGTAAACTGCCGGTGTAAAATAATCCCAATGAAGTTATCACTAAGCAGCGAAAAATTTAATTGAAGAAAAATGTCGGGATCGTTCTTTGATTCGTGTTCATCTAGCATATGACAGAATTCGATCACTTGAAACACCAAACAGTTAGAAAGCAGTATAAGTGCTGTTTGTTGAAGGAGCGTATCAGTTTTGAATGAACTCCGATTGAACTAACAAAGAACAAGGAACCAGTCAGTCGTTTGGTGGCAACGGCTTTAACAACAAAAAGCAAGAAAGATGATAGTTGGCTTGTAAAAAGCTGAATGTGACAACCCTGTGATATTATGGTCTAAACTAGGAACTCTTCTGTTCAACGAAACACAAAAGGTCGTCAGAATAGCGGGCAAGCATTTTTTTCTCTCAGATTATTTGCTGTTTTTAAAAAAAAAGTTTTTCTCTTTACATTACATTACATTACATTACATTGCCTTTGAATAAATTTCACTGTGGCTACAGAAGTTGTGAGTCTGTGATTCTCACAATATGTCAGGTTCTCAGAGTGTCGGCGAAGAAAACTCGTCTAGTTTTATCTCCGGTTGATAAAAATCGTAGTGTCTGTTTCTAAATGGCTCCTAGGTGAAATAGAACGAAGGTGATATTTGAACATTTTAGAAAACATGAAGATGAATTAAATGGTATGAAACAAAAAAATAATATGTTGGTAATCTCAGATTACATGGACTCTCCGTGCCTGTCAGTGAGACTGATTCCATCAACTCGCTCTCTCTCTCTCTCTCTCTCTCTCTCTCTCCTCTCTCTCTCTCTCTCTCTCTCTCTCTCTCTCTCTCTCTCTCTCTCTCTCTTTCCTTTCTATGCAGACGACATGAGAGACCTGGCCAAAGTCCAGCTCGTACAAATACACATTGACAAGTCTCAGCTAATTACAAACTTATTGAAAATGATTTTATAGCTTAGAACACGTCAAACGTCGAACCTTCCCCGGGTGAATGTATGGGGCTATTTATTTCCTGCCTGAAGCAAACAGGAGGAAACATCGATTATCGGTCGGTAGTCGGTAAAATATTCGACCTTTGACAAGCGCTGCTAACACTATAGTACAACAGTCGGTTCTGCTCCAGCAATCCGTGATATTTTCAGTTTTGCTGCGTCACGGGCGAGCTGCACTGTGGCCGTGCTATTTCTACTTTTGCTTGCTCATGGCTACAGTTTGTGACTGAGAGTTTTACTAGTAGCTTTCTGTGTCAACTCAGCGCTTCAGGCCTGCGCCTTGATTCTACCTTGTCTTCTTTTATTTTATTAAACATTGTCGTTGTTGGTGTAGAAGTAGTAGTAGTAATAATAGTAGGAGTAGTAGCAGGAGTAGTAGTAGTATGAAAGACAGTAGCAGTATTATTAGTAGTAGTAGTGGTAGTAGTAGTAGGAAGAGGAGGAGGAGTAGGAGGAGGAGGAGGAGCTGGAGTAGTTGTAATTGTTGTTGTCGTTGTTGTTGTTGTCATCGTCGTCGTCGCTGTTGTTGTTGTTGTTGTTGTTGTTGTTGTTGTTCTCAAACCATTACATTACAGGGAGAATGAGGAAAAATACAGCTGAGCTGTTGAAACACAATAAACATTACAGCAAAAAGTATCCAAGCTGTCGGTAAATACTTCACAGGGACAAGAGTCACTGCCTCACCTGTACCGTATAAAAATACCGTCATATGTACCGTACAGAAATATCGTCATCTGTACCCGTATAAAAATACCGTCATCTGTACCCGTACAAACATACCTTCATCTGTACCCGTACAAACATACCTTCATCTGTACCCGTACAAACATACCATCATCTGTACCCGTACAAACATACCGTCATCTGTACCCGTACAAACATACCGCCATCAGTACCCGTACAAACATACCGTCATCTGTACCCGTACAAACATACCGTCATCTGTACCTGTACAAACATACCATCATCTGTACCTGTACAAACATACCATCATCTGTACCTGTACAAAAATATACCATCATCTGTACCTGTACAAACATACCATCATCTGTACCTGTACAAACATACCATCATCTGTACCCGTGCAAACATACCATCATCTGTACCCGTATAAACATACCTTCATCTGTACCCGTACAAACATACCGTGATGTGTACCTGTACAAACATACTATCATCTGTACCTGTACAAACATACCTTCATCTGTACCCGTACATACATACCGTGATGTGTACCTGTACAAACATACCATCATCTGTACCTGTACAAACATACCATCATCTGTACCTGTACAAACATACCTTCATCTGTACCTGAACAAACATACTGTCATCTGTACCCGTACAAACATACCGTGATGTGTACATGTACAAACATACCTTCATCTGTACCCGTACAAACATACCGTGATGTGTACCTGTACAAACATACCGTCATCTGTACCTGTACAAACATACCTTCATCTGTACCTGTACAAACATACCTTCGTCTGTACCTGTACAAACATACCGTCATCTGTACCTGTACAAACATACCTTCATCTGTACCTGTACAAACATACCTTCATCTGTACCTGTACAAACATACCGTCATCAGTACCTATACAAACATACCTTTATCTTCACAGAAATGCCTGCCTCTAGGCGGCCAATGAGAAAATTTTCCTCTAAATGAGAGAATTTCTGGACCAATGAGGGAAATTTCACGAACACTACATGTGACTAGTAGACAGTTATAAAGCACACCTTCCACCTTCTACCTGTTATTATTAAGAAACAGTTGACACATCTTTATCTCTGTGATGGATCTGGAAATCCACCTGGACAGGGGAGTGATTAGTAAATAGTTCAATAACATGGAAGTCAGTATCAGTGTAGTGTCAGTGACGTAGAGAGGCAATCAGTGACACAATGACAATGTGTGATGGCATGGGAAAACCGTGACAAATGAAAATTTTTGAGTTATGGAGATATTGGTATCATGCGAAAGCTCTTTTCGAGCTGAATACAGTGGTTTTTAAATTTCTGATTAATCTTAATTATGAACAAAGATATGAAAGAAAATAAGGACAAACATTTTGGAAAAGTAAACAGAAAAAAACGCATTTAAAGTTTGATTCTAGCAATTTTCACAATTAGAGGTGTTCTAAAATCATCAAATTAAAGCATTTACAGGTCGTATTTTTGTAAAATATTCCAGGACATGATAAAGTAAAGTCTAAATGTCAAGAAGATGTGCAGAACTAGTTCGTGCTGTTGCCTCTTTGTCGGGGTTTTCGTGAGGATCCAAATTTGTTATTTCACAATCTCTCTCTCTCTCTGTCTCTCTCTCTATCTATCTATCTATCTTTCTGTCTCTGTCTCTCACTCTGTCTCTGTTTTCTTCCTATCTTTCTCTCTTCCTATATTTTTTCTCTCTCTCTTCTCTCTCTGTCCTTCTCTCTCTCCCTGTATTTCTCCCTCACCCCCACCTCTCTCTCTCTCTTCGTCTTACTTTGCAGCGGTATACCGTACTGACGTAGTCAATGAATTTTTACAGGTCATTTGGTCACTCACCCACGAGTCCTGCGCTCCTTGCTCATCCCATTACAGCCAACCTGCCCCTTATCTACCGTCCTCCCTCCCTCCCTACTGACC
>JAWQUT010000521.1:31150-44150 GCA_033807755.1 Ellobium chinense | reverse complement strand
TTGTACGTTTATTGTCTGTTTCTGTCTGTTGTACGTTTATTGTCTGTTTCTGTCTGTTGTACGTTTATTGTCTGTTTCTGCCTGTTGTATGTTTATTGTCTGTTTCTGCCTGTTGTACGTTTATTGTCTGTTTCTGCCTGTTGTACGTTTATTGTCTGTTTCTGTCTGTTGTACGTTTATTGTCTGTTTCTGTCTGTTGTATGTTTATTATCTGCCTCCCACATTCATGTCAGTATGCTCTGTTCTTACATCCTGTATTTTTTCCAATTCATTTTTCTTCTCTCTCTCTTCAAGTATCTTTTTATTTGCTCTTTCCCTTTATAAAATATATTTATCTTCTTATGTAATGAAGTCTAGAAATTTGACAACTGGAACATCCTGAAATCTTTTCCAGTTTAGACCTTTCAAGACATCTTTCCATTCGCCATCGTTAGCATTGTTTTTAGGGGTCACTTCTATCGTTGCAGAATATGAATATCAAATAAGAGTTTATGTTATGTTTCAGTATTTGTCTGTCATATTCTCGCTCTCCTCTCGCTCAGATTTGACGTGTCTTTATACGTGTAAATATCATAACTAGATCTTCATAATTACGTCACTACGTAGGTCAGCCATTATTTGCCTTGTATGTTCCAGTGCCGTCTGTTGTGAAAATGTTAAAATGAATGTATTAAGATCCATAACACGAACAAAAAGGAATATTAAATTTATCATGTCCAGAGGTCAGCGCTGTCCCAAACAAAAGCAAGTTCACGCAGAGAAAAAAAACAAACAACTTTAGTGCGGTTCACAATTCGTGACGTCACTTATTTATTGAGGCAGGATGTGCGAAAGAGTGCTTAGTGAGCAACAGTTTTTAAACTGACACAATCGACACAAAGGCAAATATCTTTTGGGTAAATGCAATTAGTTTAATTTATAACATTAAACTTTAGTCGATGTGTAATTATGTTTGTTATAAAGAATAATTCTGATATGTGTCATTGGGTTAATTGGTTGGCTGGAATGCCAACAAGATAAGTCGAAAAGTTATTGACCAGCGTGACTGATAGAAAGATTGGATCTATCTGGAACAGAAAACAACTTACTCTAAAATGTACGAGGTGTGTAAAGGGCAACTACTTGGAAAGGCTGTTTGCAAGGGCCCTGCATTCTCCTCTCCAGTTTTGTACTGTGGTGGAAGTATGTATGTACACTTAAAGTGTCTGTCTACGTTATGAAAGTGAACTTTTTTTATTGAAAGTAGATACTGAAAACGATCAGGACCAGCTGATGACTCCGGAAAACTTGCCCGTTTAACAGGATTGGAAATGGATGCAAGGAGCGTTCCGTTATTTGCCTCTCTTTTTGCATTTTATAATATTCAGTATCAGCGATTTCACGTCATCAGCATACGGCAGCCATAGTGCAGTGAACATAAATGAAAACGTTAATATTCAATGTTAGATATAGTATTCTGCTCAACATGTGAAGGCCTAAATCTTCCCATTTAGCACACGAAGGTGATGTGTGATTATATGGTACGTGTTTCACTATAAACAGAAGACACGTTATAGATTGATGTGTTGTGACGTAACTAGCTCTTCTGTAAAACAGCAGCTTGATCGATCTTCAATGGGAAGAGCACATCTTATATAGTTTTAAGAAGGATTTTGTTTTTTTTCGTTTCCTGTGTAGGAGTGTCCAACATTTTTTTTTCTCAGTATACAAATTGAGATAGGAGGCTATACAAAATGTAAATCCTATTGTTTACGAGATACAGTTTTAATTTGGAAAACCAAAACGTCTCACGAGTTGTAAATCGCGCAAAAGAGCAGTCATGAACTACTGGGCAGCTGGTCAAGTCAACTCGCACTCCACGAGCTGTGGCGAGGATTTTCTCATGACATACGATCTTCTTCTTCTTCCTCCTGCTGCACATTGCACTCAGCGAAAGCTCCTCAACCTCGCTGACTCTAATCTGCTATGGAACTCTTTTTCAAAGAGTTTCTTTGATTACGCAGTCTATTGACAGAGTTTAAATAATTACCAACATACCCTTAGAACTGAGGATGCCGGTAGGGTTGGGTGCGTCAGGTAACAAATGGATTCTCCAGTCAATGGGGATGTCCTTGGTAGTCGGTGGCTTGTACTCCTACAGACATAAAATGTTCAAGAGTTGTCTAATTTACGAAAGAAGAACGACCATCAAATAACAATACATCCACGTGGTTTTTGTTACTCTTGAAAAGGTCAAGGCTTACAGGTTTAATTTGAGAGGTGTAAATACAATATGCACTCAAAGTAGGTCATTTCAGCAGGGTCGTAACTAGGTCGTCAGGGGTCCCCACGATACCATCGCTTGGAGGTCCCTCCCACCCCCGCCGCCCCTCCCCACCTTCGTATACCCACCCTTTAGACAAGGACAGAGGTCGTGAGTGTGTATGTGGTCAATGTTTCCACTCGGCCAACATTAGAATTATGTCAATTTGACCCAGGAGAGGAACAAGGAATGTTGTGGCGGGGAGAGGGAGGTAAATGTTCACAGGAGCGTAATCTAGAGAGGTCCAGGGGCATGCTCCTGGCAAAAAAATTTGAAATATATGAAGCAAAAGGAACGGTTTTTAAACATTTTGAGCTGAATTTCGGTGAAGGTTTTATCATGATTTTTGTTATTTGCAACGGGCTTGTTCTTTGTTTGAAAAAGAAAAAAAAACTTGAAATATTCCATGGCCTACAGAAGTCAGGGCTTCCGCGAGAAAATTGAGTTTATAAAAGGTGAAACAAAGGACGACATTTCTAGGTGACATTAACGTGAAACGAACTGGCACGGGTTATTGAATTTTGACGGTGATTTAAGGATAAACAAACATAAAAAACATCCCACGGTCTTTACAATAGCCATCTTAGCACATCCTGTTCAAATCAGCTTTAAGAGAAATATTTAATAAAAGTACATTCACGTGTCCAACTCTCACAGAAAAAAAACAGTTGAAACGGAATCTCTACTTAGTCAGTATTGCAAAATCTTAAAATTTTACCGAGTAAAAGTACAAATGGTGGTTAGACCGTCTAGAACAGGGCGGGCTCTTCGTGATTGTAATGTTCTAATGGACCATTTTCAACAACTGCTCATGTACAAAATAACTGAAACTTAATTACTGTTTGGTTTCTTTCATCAGAGTGAAATCAAATAGAATAAATTTAAAATAACATAAAAATAGTAAGTAAATAAGCAAATAAATAATTAGATAAATAAGTAAATGCGTTTAGGCATTAAGGGAGAGAGAGGCGCACGTCCACACTTAGAGAAAGAGAGAGAGATAGAGAGAGAGAGAGAAAGGGCGAGAGAGAAATTAAGAGAGAAAAAGAGAGAAAAAAGAGAGTGAGAAAGAGAGAGAGAAAAAGAAAGATAAAAAGAGAGAGAGAAAGTGAGAGAGAAAGTAAGATAGAGATAAAAGAGAGAGAAAAAGCGAGAGAGAAAGAGAGAGAGAGAGAGAGAGAGAGAGAGAGAGAGAGAGAGAGAGAGAGAATTAAATTAAGGGATAGACAAAATGTTACTAAAATTCAGAGATAGACATGTTATTAAAATAAATTCAGAGACATACAAAATGTTATGAAAATTCAGACAGACAATAATATATGTTATTAAACTACAGTGATAGACTGATAATATGCTGTTAACATTCAGAGACAGACAATAATATGTTATTAAAATTCAGAGACAGACAATAATATGTTATTAAAATTAAGAGACAGACAATAATTATACTGTTAAAATGCAGAGACAGACAATAATTATGATATTAAAATTTAAAGATGGCCAGTAAATTATGCTATTAATAGCCTGACTAAATGACTTAGAATATCACAAAAGCATGTAGCTTTCTATCCACCCTAGTGTGTCCAACTCACCCAAGTTCACCCTAGTGTGACCAACTCACCCAAGTTCAGCCTAGTGTGACCAACTCACTCAAGTTCACCCTAGTGTGACCAACTCACCCAAGTTCCATCATTGAGCACAGCTCCTGAAGTCTTGTCAAAGATAACGTTCTCAGACAAGTAAGCTCCAAGGCCCATAACGTAAGCACCTTCAATTTGTCCAATGTCGATAGTAGGATTCAAACTGCAAATGAATTCATATTCATTTCACAGTAAAAATGCTTTATGGAAGATCTAACGACCACCATTAAAATCATGTGAGTATCTACAAGGCTCCTGACATTACATGAAATAGTTTGTGCGTGTTTGTGCTGTTCACTGAAATGAAAAAGGGTCATGGAGAAGAGAGTCCATTTCTGTCTTTTACAATTTATTCCTTATTGGCCGCCACACAGGGATCAACAGTGCCTGACGGTTTAGCCAGCAACTATACGATGTGTACCAGCGAATTCTTCCTTGATGACGTAAACACTGTACTTATGGTACCCATATGGGCATGCTAGTGACGTTGTAACACGGAAATCTGTGTGCGGCTGAGACACTGATACCTTGTACTGGACAAAAACCTTTGCAGATCTCGTTTTCTGAAATTCTATCCTTATATTTCTCTATGTTGGATTAGATCAATGAATCTGCTTCATATTAGTTCCCCCTCGTCCTTTCTCCCATTCCCTCCCTCCCTCCCTCAGCAGCTCTCACCTCTCTCCAAAGTCAGCCATGATGTCCACTCTCCTGACCTGGAACTCCCCAGTCAATACATCCACTTCCGTCTCTGTCACTCCTGCCATGTAGGTGAAGTAGCGAAGAGGGTTTGGGCTATCGGGCATGTGGCTGGACGGGAATGAACAAAACTAAAATAATATCAGAATTCATCTTGGTTTAAATTACTTTGCTCACGGTAACATAATAATAATAATATGTATCTGTAATCATCAAATGTATGTACATTACAACAATTCTGTACCAACAAATTCAAGCCATGTACATTAACTTTGCTGCACACAATTCTCAACAAATCGCTACAACACAACAACAATACCAGATCCGTTTTCAGCAATATGATCACAAAGTTTCTACAAAATTACTCTAAGTGCAAGTGCGCAGCAGATGTGAAGAGGGAAACGTCCCTTGGCCAATCCTAAATGTTACAAATAAGTCAGACTGATGGAGATGATACTAAGTCTGGAGTCTTTCTTTGTGACGAAAGGTATCCATACGAGATACTCAGTACATCCATACGAGATACTCAGTACATCCATACGAGGTACTCAATACATCCATACGAGATACTCAGTACATCCATACGAGATACTCAATACATCCATACGAGATACTCAGTACATCCATACGAGGTACTCAATACATCCATACGAGATACTCAATACATCCATACGAGATACTCAGTACATCCATACGAGATACTCAATACATCCATACGAGATACTCGGTACATCCATACGAGATACTCAGTACATCCATACGAGGTACTCAATACATCCATACGAGATACTCAGTACATCCATACGAGAATATTGAAAGGAAATATTGAATTAACACAAACTTGTATGAACTGAATTGATGTTTGAAGAGCAGATTATTAAGGGGGGGGGGGGGNGGGGGGGGGGGGCGCCACCTGAAATCGTCGATTTGGGCTAAAAATGCCGAAATTGGGTTAGTACTATCTTTAGATACTTTGACATCTTGTGAATCGAAAGCATTGATGGTCGCATGTGAAAGAATCCATTTTGCCTCTCAAAAATGCATTTCTTTAGGGTCACCCCCTCGGTTTTCTTGCCTGATTATATGAATTTATGCTGAAATTGTCTGTTTTTGATCGCATATTTTGTCTATACGCAATAAAATTAGACCTATCTTGTTGCATACCGTGGGAAAGGAAATTTTCTCCTCTACAAGGTCAAACTCTCATAGGCTAGCCAATGAAAATGTCGGAACGACGGCATCTCCCGAAAGCGAAACATAAATTATGTCTGGCCTTATTTACATCGCTGAGAATAGCTAGGTCACGGCCTACTTTTCAATCGGAACAAGTCATGCTGATGTTTCATTCACTCGTTCGTTTCCGGCAAGCGTGACCTAGTTATCTGATTGGATTTCTTCGGTTCGGATGGCCTCATTTCTATTTGCTTGTAAACAGCAGCATGCAGGTTAGCACGTGAATACCTGACAGAAAGGAGGTGGCCAAGACATTAGCAGCCTAATTTTTCTTTGTGATTCTGAATTGTTGTGATTATCATAATGCCGACAAGAAAAAGAGGCTGAGGAAGGTGGCCCAGCCTATCAGCCAGGCATGTATTGATGTAAGTACAGTTTTTCGGATGTATTTTGTGTGTGAAATTTTCAAACGCATTTTTCTCAAAACTATATTTTTCAACACATAATTCGAAAGTCCATCATAATTTACGAACCAATCTTTGCGAAATTTGGTATATAAGCAGTTTATTGGTGTAAGGGAGACATTTGGACTTTTTTTTTATTTTTCAGGAAATATGTTGGCGAAGGCCAAAAAATAGGGGAAAATCGATATTCTGATACATACCAATTTTGAAAATTCATAAAATATTTTTTTATCATTTTATCAAAAATAACTCTCTGTTACTTTGTAGACAAGGTGTATAAGAATGCATGTGTGGAATTTCAGTTGATTGCATTTCATCTGGAGGAGGAGTTTCCTTTTGAAGTTGACGGTTTTCTAAGTAGGAAATTCAAGATGGCGGCCGTTTCCATAGCAACCATAATAAAATGTAAAAACAATTTGACTGTTTTCCACTAATTTGAACCTGCTGAGTCCAAAAATCAAGGTTAAAATCATGCGGCACCAAGCATTTAGAAAAAGGCCCTCAGGTGGTTCCCCCCCCCCCCCNCCCCCCCTTAAAAAAAGTTTCCCGCTATTGGGATTTTTTTTTTGGTTTAGTCGACTGTGTTAAAGTGTTTTGATATGTGCATGGCAGTCTGTGTTAATAAGTGACTAGAACTCTATGCAACGACTTTATATACAGGAAGTCTTTCCCCAGCAACACCTTATTCATATACAAAAAAAAAAAAGGGACATTTCTTCATACTTAATTTTGTAGTAAACAAAATGCTCAATGAACAGTTGATGTACGTCACTTAGACTGAGTTGGCCCAAGTCGTTAAAACGCTACACTTACGTGCTGTTGGCCTGCAGTTCTATGTTGCTAAAAGTGACAGTGTTGAGTAAAACTGACCCATACACTTACGTGCTGTTGGCCTGTAGTTCTATGTTGCTAAAAGTGGCAGCTTGCAGTAGAGAGGGCCAATCAGCGTCAGGCATCTTTTCCCTCAGTGGTTCAAGACGTTCTTTCAAGACAGTACAGGCCTTAATGGCGGACTGGAGATTGGAAATTGTTGTTTTTGTTCTTATTTTTTTTTAAACACCAAATCGATATAAAAGCAAAATATAATTTGTTAACAGAGAATAATGCATAGACAGCAACATTATTATATGAAACTTATACATGGAAGAATAATTATCGTTTGTTATGGTTTAGGTAAATAGCACAATAAATAGGAAATGGTATTCCTGTATCAGTGCTGTGTACAGTGTCAATGCCAACTCACAGCTTGGAGTTGGAGGCTGTCAAAGTCTATGACGCTGTCTGTTCTTGATCATCACATCAACCTATTGACACTAGTCTGGTTTAAACTGGAGGATTACCGCACGATTGGGAGATAAGTCATTCAATAGATGAGTAGATGAGTAGATGAATAGATGAGTAGATGAGTTGATGAGTAGATGAGTATCTCAGCCATTTGGCAATTCTCACTCTAGTATGTAACTCTGTATAAACATTGACCTCACCCTAGTAAAACTTTGAGCTTCCACTTTTCTCTTCTCTTCACTTCTTCCTCCTTATTTTCATTTTCCGTCTCTCTCTCTTTCTCTCTCTCTCTCTCTCTCTCTCTCTCTCTCTCTCTCTCTCCCTCTGTCTCTCTCTCGTGCACAAGAGTTGTATGTGAAATGTATATGTCAGCTGCACACTGCAGACATGGTAGAATCACTAGTGTGGCAAGTTGAGTTAGACGGATTAAATTTATCATTATTTTATGTGAACTCAATAGCAGTCATGACGTTGTCTTTATGTAGACGGCAAAATGAAGCCAGATATCAAACTTGACATCAACAAATAAATTGAAATAACACAATAATTAAGGGAAAAGAAAATAATATTATCCTTTAGGTGGTCAATTCAGCGCGCAATAGAACTTTACCAGTGTCTAAAAAACAACTGAAAATAAAGCGAGGGAGAATGTTTCATATAGCAACGGCCTGCGTGAACAGTTTCGGTGTAAAGGAAGGGGAAGGGAAGAAACTCTGCGTGTGCTTACAGGGAGCAGACATAAGGTTACAGGCCTGTAATTGTACTTTCACTTTTTGTTCCTACGACTTAGGGGGTATATTTCATCTCCCCTTTTCCCTCTTTTGGCATGCCCTGCTTCCAGTAATAAGGGCTCCAGGGGGAAATTTTGATATCATGGGAATCTGTGTCCATTTTACTTTATTTTACCAGGCACTATTTAGTCCTGGGCTGGAACTGCCAGGTCAAGGGTGTGCTCAGGCGGAAGAGGAGGGGTTTGGCATTGACCAGTGAAAAATGTAGGGTCTGTTTACAAATAGCAACCAAGCTCAAAATTTCAATGGGCTTGCTAGGGTTGGGTAAGTCTTAAAATTTGGGCCACATAATGAGCTTCAATCTGGTATGGGTCTGGGTGAAAGCTAAAACTTTGGGTTCAGAGGGCAGCTTAAAATGTTAATATAGCCCATAGAGGAAAAAAGGGTCCAATCTTATTACAGGTCTGTAACCATAACGGTTGGTACTGGAATACTTTGTCACACTGAGACCATCAACTAATATCGAGATGAGAGCCAGGCTGTACTATTCACCGTGTGTTTGAAAAAGCCTAGAGTGCTTTGCTATTCTTGCGAAAGTCTAAATTTTGTGAGAAATCAGAAAGCTCTTGTCGCAAGGATCAAATTTTTGTGAGCGCCGCCTGATGTATTTCTGTTGTGTGGATCGGTGTACTACACTCCACCACAGTCACGTGACAGGGCTGCCAATAAAACATTGCCTCGCGAAAATAAGTATTTGTACAGTAGCTCAGATTTACAAGCCACTGACCATTTCACGGAAACCCAGAACGAAATTCACAGAGCCTTGATGAAGATTCACCTCTCTTCAAATGGGTGTGTATATCAGTGTGTATATCAGTGTGTATGTCAATGTGTATATCAGTGTATATATCAGTGTGTATATCAGTGTGTATATCAGTATGTATATCAGTGTGTATGTCAAATGTACTCACTCCGACACACCGCTCACTTGTCGTGCTCCCTCCAGTACCCCAAGCATTTGCTCCAACATTATTTTGGTTGGGTCTGACCTTGACATTCTCTAGCGGCACCTTCAGGGTCTGAGCAACGGCCTGTGCAACCTAGCAGACGTAAGAAAGAAAAAAGATGGAATGAAAAGTTTCGTCATTACAAAGACACAAGAGGTTGATCTCTGTCTGTGAAGCTACACCATAAGACCAGGCCTGTGACATCTTAAACTTAAAATTCTAAATGCCTCCTGAGAAAATGACTGACTGATGTGATCAGACAAAATGGCGCTCGTTGGTTCAGGTTTAGCTTTAGGAGAAAGAAACCATCAGAGAGACTATCAGAGTTGAAACAGGACTGTCTCATGTATTCTGATTGGTTGCTACGATCTGAAACTCTCATTTTCATTGGCTGAGACTAACAGTGATCTCACCTTGGTATACAAACCCTGGCCCATCTCCACACCGGAAGTCAGGACAGTCACCGTGCCGTCTCCAGCAAAGATAGAAACGTGAGTGGGGAAACCTCCGGGGAACCAGTGCATGGCGTACTTGACAGCACACATGGTGATACCGCGTTTACGCCACTGGTTGTTCTGTAGAGAAACACGTCATGGTATCACACTGGGAAATGTGGAGATTGAGAGAAAGAGGGAAGGAGAAGGAGGGAAGAAGAAAAAGAACTTGAAAGAGAACTAAACAAAGGTGAAGGTAAACAAAGTCATAGAATGATGGAAGGACTGAGAGAGAGACAGAAGACCCGGAGAGAAATGAAGGGAATCAGAAGGAATGAAAGAAGGCTCTCTGGTCATGGAGTAGACGAAGTAGAAATAAACTCTCTCAGAGACCAGCTGTCCCTCGTCCAGTTCCACGTGAAACTCAAACCACTTCCATTGACTATTTCTTCCATTCACTCACTATTTCTTCCATTCACTCACTATTTCTTCCATTCACTCACATTGTTTTTCAATCACTCACTGTTTCTTCCATTCACTCACTATTTCTTCCATTCACTCACTGTTTCTTCCATTCACTCACTATTTCTTCCATTCACTCACTATTTCTTCCATTCACTCACAATTTCTTCCATTCACTCACTATTTCTTCCATTCACTCACAATTTCTTCCATTCACTCACTAATTCTTCCATTCACTCACTATTTCTTCCATTCACTCACTATTTCTTCTATTCACTCACAAATTCTTCCATTCACTCACAAATTCTTCCATTCACTCACTATTTCTTCCATTCACTCACTATTTCTTCCATTCACTCACTAATTCAATTTAACATTGTATAGAGGTGTGGCTCCCATCAAATGAACACTTTCTGTATAAACTGTATTAACCATCCTCTGAGATAAGCCGTGCCTGGATTACAGAGAAAGGTCTGTAGTTTAAGAAAGATTACATCCGTGACTGGTAGCCACAGTTAATGATGATGTCAGTAGTCAGTACATATCTCGGCCATAACACAGAGCGGATACGTCAATGAGAACTCTAGCGATGGCGTGCTTTTGGACAAGGTCAATGTGACCGTGAACAAATGATAATTTCAGCTTTGTTTGTGTGGACGTTCAAGGTTGTATTTGACGAAGTTTGTATTAGAAATGGGATCGGATAGAAAGAAAGTTAATGTTAGGACGAAACCATCAATTCTATCTCGATCAAATTCTTCATGTTTTTTATAATCTTAACTCTTTGAACTGAAAACATAAATATAGAAAGCCATCCCTCTATCTCAACTAAGCCAAAATTAAATAAATAGCACTAATATGTCAACACAGACATATATAATACAATGAAACCTCGTATATAATTATATACCTATTTGATGCGTGGGAAAAGTATACTTATGATAGGGATAAAATTAATATCGAAATCCACATGAAACTTGAAAGACATAATAAAGATACACGTTCATGGGAAAGCCACACAGAGAGAGAGAGAGAGAGAGAGAGAGAGAGAGAGAGAGAGAGAGAGAGACAGACAGACAGACAGACAGACAGAGAGACAGAGAGACAGAGAGACAGAGACACAGAGACAGAGACAGAGACAGACACACAGAGAGAGACAGATAGAAAAAGAGAGAGAGAGAGAAAAAGAGAGAGAGAAAGAGAAAAATAGAGAGAGAGAAAGAGAGAAATAGAGAGAGAGAGAGAGAGAGCGAGAGAGAGAGAGAGTCTCACCTTGTTGAATCTGTTGACGTCCTCAATCCTCGTGCTGACCTCAGCTGTCTGTTTGAGTCGGGTCCAAACTTCTTTCATGGAACAGTAGGTGAGTTCAACTCCCTCCATGTCTGTCTGTGAACACAAGACTTTGGTTATCAGATACTGGAGAACGTTATGCACATTGTTGTGTTTGGCAGGCAAAATAATTTCATCCAACTTGAGCTCTTTGACATATATTGGTTTTTTTTTCTTTCTTCTTTTGGCCCTATTAACACTTTGTATTATTCTACTTAATTATACTACTGTGATTTCGGGACATTTCTTCAATGGAAGTTAAAGTACTTCTTTAGCCCGATCTTTTAACGGGAAGAAAAAAAAAGGGGGGGGGGGTCAACGCCCAAAATTTTTCACAAATCTCTTTCGAAAATGGTCACCTCAAATTCTGATTTGGTCCCCAATTTTTCATTTGGCTGGTTTTGACCGCGTGCGAATACATAGGCCTACACATTTTATTTTTTTTTTTTATCTAGAAGGCTCAAATTGTACCTGAAACTTTAAAATTAGATGCTTTTACTTAGATCACATGTCATTTTACATATTTCTACACCCTAACACTGTCTGGCAGGGCCCCCCAAAAAGGGGGATTTTATATATTAGCGGATTAATTGGGTTGTACACAATGAGTGATTTGCCCTTCTAATAGGTGTCACAAACCTTTTCATGAGACCCAGTGTTTCAAGCTCACGTGCAGTGTGTGTCATGCTCATCTCCAAACAGATTTGTTTCCATCTCATCTTTTATACTTCAGACATCTGTTAGTAATTAGAATCGGTGGTCGTCGATATTTCCAAATTCTCGTGTTTTTCTTTGTTTATACTGTATGAATACCTAAACACCATTTCCATTCCCTGGATAGTTATATATCACATCTGTTTTTGAGTATCTCTGAAATGCCCTGTGTGTTTGGAAACTAGGCATTGACTGGCGTGCGCAGATTAGGCCAAACTCTTGAAATTAATTGAAGCAATTAATCCTTAAAATGGATTACCGTTACCGAACATTCGAGCTTTTAAAAAGAAAAATTTCTCTAAATATTATTATGTCCTACCTGTCCCTTTTCGTAGAGATTGATTTCCTTGAAGATGATTGGATGTTGCTTGAGATCTTTGGCCAGGTGCTCCATGATGGTTTCTATCACTAGTGATGCAGGCACTGAACCTGCCAGGTTGGACACGTGACGGAAGGAAAAAGACAACAAAAATATAAATTAGTAGAGTTTCCAAGAGCTAATAGAACCAGCCAGAACATGCAGTGATACAAACAAATAAACAAACAAACATTTTAGCCGTGCATTATTTGGGATTGTTCCAAGCTAAGTGAGTAGTCAAGTTGTTAACATTTCTTACATTCCTAAATAGCATTATTCTCTCCATGACAAAACTTTATCACAATCACAGACAGGACTTTGATTAATGACCCTTCTCTTTATTGCACTGATCATATTTACCGTAAAACACCACCTGGCTAAATCCGACCCGCTTCAATATTTT
>JAWQUT010000521.1:12009-26142 GCA_033807755.1 Ellobium chinense | reverse complement strand
TATATATATATATATATATATATATATATATATATATATATAAAGAGAGAGAGAGAGAGAGAGATTTAATTGCTGCGCTCTAAATATCACGAACGAAATCCATAACAAAGCCATTGATTGTCGCCGCCGTGCAGCGCTCTTACTCGTTCTTCCCTCCTCCCTCAGTTTTAGAGCCAGATAATCATTTTGCCTGAGGAAAGTGAGAAAGAGTTGGATGTAGCGGCTCTATGTGGCTTAAACCCTCCAAACCTTGAGCAGAACCCACAAACCTGAGACTTGACAGATGACAGCTTTCAAATTATGAGAAGCCGCACAATCGCCCTACTAACAATAATATACTTACAGAAGATGTCTCTCATGGTTCTATCTTGTTTTTGTTGTTGTTGTTGTTTTCTGGTTAGTGAAAACACAAAGAGGTTGCGGTTATGAGAATAAGGCGATTAAGTTAAAGTGAGTTGTAGATGTGTAGAAAAGTTGGTCTCACCCTGGTCTAGAAGTGGCATGAGGTCAAAGATCATGGGGGTGGGTCTGACCCCGGCATCTACGTACAGCTCGATATGAATGAACGTCAACTTCCCACTCTTGTCACAGCCAGCCTGATAGATGGTGTTTCCAAAAAAAGATTGACTGGACATCAGCTAACAGGTCATGTGTCAGTAACAGTAGTAACAACAACAACAACAACAACAACAACAACAACAGGTGATGCGGCAGCAGCAACAACAACAACAACGGCAGAGACAGCAGCAGCAACAAGAACAACAACAGCATCAGCAGCAACAACAATAACAACAACAATAACAGCAGCATCAGCAGCAACAACAACAACAACAACAACAATAACAACAGCAACAGCAGCAGCAACAACAACAACAACAACAATAACAACAACAACAACATTACATTCTTTATTTCATGTATTATGAACTATACGAGCAGGTTAGAAATACTAGTGGTGTCCACACACAACTAAACACAGACATACAGTAATATTTACGCACACTCTAACAGACTCACAAACTACTCACAGACAAGTTAGATGTATTTACGTGGGATAATTCTTTTAACAAAACACGCCTAGGGGAGTTTCCATATGGATACAAGGCTATGGATATCCGCCTATGCACTAAGGTACATTTTGTTCTACGTGTGGTGGACGCAGTGTTGTTGAGGTTGTGGGATTTGGAGTGAATATAATTTTGGTCATTTCTTCTCCTGGTCCTGTTGGCTGTGCTCACCTACAAGGTCGTGGATTTACTTCTCCCCATTAGTTCCAGACCCAATGAGCTCTGAGGTTTTTACCAGACCCAACTATCGACTAAAGACATTCAATGATGGAGTTGAGTTTCCAATCCCGAATCTTTTACACCGACTTAGTTCACTTGAGCTTAGTGAGCACTACAGAGAAAAGATAGTGAGGAAAACCTTGTCCATTTCTTTGTGAACTGAGTGTCAACAAATGCCAAGTGTAAGACCTAACCCTAACCCTAACCCTGACCATTCTTACCTAGTAATAACTTCCAGCACTACCATCATGTCGAGGTCAGGCACAAGATACAGAAACTTTAATAATATATAATTGGATTATGAACAAGACAAACTCAGTATCCCCAAACGTATTGATTTTCATATCACATTCAGTGATAACTTACGATCTCATCACGATCAAGCAAGAACTCATTTTTCAATCATCGTTTAGAGTTAAGATTTGAACGTTCAGATTCACTGTTGTGTTACCGTGTTTTATCGTAGTTTTACACTCTCAGCTGAATATACGCTTTGAAATTTCCAATCAGTGTGTCGTGAATGGGTTAATGATAAAAAATGTGTACGAGTATTAGCGCGTCAAAACTGAAAAAAACAACACATTGTTGCACACTTTTATGAAACCAGACTTGTGGACTTGTTTACATGATAAATAATGCACATTAACCTCCCATGAATAAAATCTTCACAGAGACAGATGTCTCCTGGTATTGTTCTTAACTGAGAGATCAGACAGCTGGAAGTTGTTTATGTCGGTGTATGTATGTGTATGTATATGGTGAGGTTTACCTTGTACTTTGCCAGTATAGGAAACCGTTTGGCGTTGAATTTCATGTTCGTTGACAGGTCCACATTCAGTCTGACAGGTCTGAAGGACAAAACAGAATCAAAAATGTTGTTCATGAGTGCCTCTTATCATGATCAACAAATAATATAAACCAAACAAATTATTGCAAGATAGTAAAAGGACAACGGTTTACCAAGACATTTTAGAACTCATAGGATACTCGTCTCCGCCCATATCGTAAAACGCATTAGTATCGTCAGACTGGTTAAACGGCTTGATTACCTTCGCATCTTTTTTTCCCCTGCTTTCTTTCCTTCTTCTATCACTGTCTTTCTCCCGTCTTTCTCTGTTTCATTCATTATACGTTTCTCTGTTTTTATTTTACCATTTTTTTCACCGCATTTTACATCCAGTATTTTATATTTGGCTTTTAGAATGATTCTACTTCCCTCCACTTCCAGTTTGCTTCTTCCTTCCGTTACACACGTTCATCTTAGCCGGAGTATTGAAACCAGTCATATCAACTTTGCTAGATGATAGATTATCAGGAAAAGCAGTAGAGCCAAAATTACGACTCAAGACATTTCACATTGGAGTAAAAACGATACGTCTACACCGCTTTCAGAAGTCCATTCCAATAAAAAAATATTATTTCTTGTTGACATGGCGCTATGACATCTCCACTTTATAACCTACATCTGGTGGAGAGATTAAAGAAAAGGTCTGTTAAAAGTCGAAATGCATTCGATTTAGTGCTTGTTCTAGGGTCTATGAGATGAAGTTTGAAACGAGTTACCTCCCGGTGATTTCTGTGGATAGTGCTGCAGCAGACGCGATGGAAAATGAATGCAGGAGTTTCCCACCAAATGAACCACCCAGACGAGGAACTGTCACATTGAAACTGTGGACAAGATACAAACCATGGACACAAAGAATATCAACAATAGACAATAATATACATGTAGCATCTCGACATAATGAGGCACATCTCACATTTAGGTCGTATTGGGATATGGAGATATCGTATTGAGATATGGAGATATCGTATTGAGATATGGAGATAATCGAATTGAGATATTAAGATATCGTATTGAGATATTGAGATATCGTATTGAGATATTAAGATATCGTATTGAGATATTAAGATATCGTATTGAGATATGGAGATATCGTGTTGAGAGATATTGAGATATCGTATTGAGATATTAAGATATCGTATTGAGATATTGAGGTATCGTACTGAGATATTGAGATATCGTATTGAGATAAATGAAATATAGTATTAAGATATTGAGATATCGTAATGAGATCACCGGACAGGATGGCCAAAGCGCTTTCTTTTGGTGAAAACATAATTATTCTAACTTGATTCGTAGACAGGAAAAACACTGTTAACGTTTCTTTTTTTTTGTTACTTAGATATAGGTCAAACTACCTAGGAACCAGGGTAATAATATGATGCCTTTTTTTTTTCAGACAGACTGATCATATGGCCATAAGAAAAAAAAACAACAATATAAAGATTTCAAACCAAGTGTAGTGAATTCACAGAAAATATTAAGATCACATTTCTGAAAACTTGGTCCGTGACATAAGCAGCTGGGCAATCATATTCTCCTCAAAATTATACATTATGACTCTACTCTAGGGCCTTTTTTATCATCGTGTACAAATTTAATTTGAAACAGGGATAGTAAATAGATCATTTTTTTTTTTTTTGAAACCTACTCAACTCTTAATTCGATAAGTTCGACCCAATGGCGTCTTTTGATTTTTATCGATTTCGATGGTGCAGAGGAGCTCCGCATTTTGTCTGGTAGCTACACATCATAATACATTATTATTATTATTATTATTATTATTATTATTATTATTATTATTATTATGTAATACAAGGCAAGGTAAGTGTCCTACTGGCATCAATGGAGGATCCTGACCCCCAAAATTACCTGTGTAACAACCACCTTCTCTATCTCGTCCTTGTGTCACCTCTACCCGTCACAAAAGTTTTCCCAGCTCAGTCGGACAGAGAGTCAGACAAATGGCTCTGAGTGACAAACATCAGCCTCAACTTGATGTCAACGTTAGAGATGAATTGTCTTTCACTTTTATTTCAGAAGTATTACGTTCATACATTTTGTGTTTGACAATCTGTAGGACACACGCTCTTCTTGTTAGTCTGTCTGCTCTTTACGTTATTTCAACTTCTGGTTCTTACTACTGTTTGCTTCCGAGTGTGTTCATGAGTGTGCACAAAGCTGATGGTACTACTGTATATAATTTATATTTAGCCTCGCTCAGCCAAGTGTCTCTCATAGACGATAAAAAACCTTGCAAACAGACTTCATAAAGTGCGAGTGTACTTGATCAGCAATGGCGGCACCTCCTTGACAGGACAGCTGGAGTCTTTTAAGACTTTTGTACTGACAGCTTGAGTCTTTCAAGACTTTTGTACCCACAGCTGGAGTCATCCATAAGTTTTGTTCTGACAGCTTGAGTCTTTTGAGACTTTTGTACCGACAGGTTGAGTCTTTTAAGACTTTTGTACCCACAGCTGGAGTCTTTCAAGATTTAGGACTAACAGCTTAAGTCTTTTCAAGACTTGTATACTGACAGCTTGAGTCTTCTCAAGACTTTTTTACCCACAGCTTGAATCTTTTAAGACTTTTATACCCACAGCTTGAGTCCGTCAAGACGTTTGTACTGAAAGTTGGATTCATTCATGACTTTTGTATTGACAGCTTTTGAAGACTTTTGTACTGACAGCTTGAGTCTTTCAAGACATTTGTATTGACAATTTGAATCTTTTATGAATTTTTATCCTGATAGCTTGAGTTTTTTATGATTTCAGTACTGACTGATCGTGTTTCTGCTGTTGACCCAAACCAGATGAATTGGAAACATAAACTTTGACTCCATTATTTTGATTTGGACACAAGTCCTTTACACGAGTGTGAGATATTCTGTCTTAACCCTGGAGGAGAAAACTTCCGATACGTGTGAGGGGATGTCCTCATTCCAATATCAACTAAACCACGTGGCCCTCTGTGATTAATCTACTAAACAATCAACAATCTCACTTCAGTCATGGCTAGAAAATGACTCCACCAAAACGCGCCACCTTTAGAGAGACTATTCCACGATAAACATCGTAACTCTCTTTGCTCATTGCAAGACTTCCGTCTAAATCTCGGCTGGGATCATCCACTAAATAGAAACACTGACAAAGATTTCCCATGTACCGGGTCCAGGTTTAACATTTTAATCTAAACCTGATTTCTAGTTCACTACCTATAAACCTGATTTCTAGTTCACTACCTAAACACCTTTTAAAACTTTTCATCCACTATCTATGGTTGCGTTCACTAAGATTTCATTGATTCATTCTATTTCTACCCAAGAAGGTTTTTGCCGTAACGTTTAAACCGTTTAACCCTTTAGCGTTAATTATAATTATTATCATTACAGTTGTCGGATTGAAGACGTGGTTTTAAAATGTTCACTTATGTTACAATGATGAGGATGTTGATGATGATCAACAAAATGATGTATTCATTATTTATGGTTCAGTTTCCTGAAGAAGGAGACTTGTCGGAAACTTTTTGAACTTTTTATTAATTTATTTCCAATTACAGTTTGAGAATCTCTGTCGGTTTGAAAATTATGTTGATGATGATGTTAAAGGTGGTTGTGGTGGTTGTGATAGTGGTGGTAATAGTAGTGGAAGATGTGCAGTTCAAATAATATGCACTTTTTTCATAGGGACCCGATCCTAGAGAAGTATATGACATGACTGAAAGGGGACAGAACGGGTGAAAGTGAAGAGTAGATCTATAGAACACTTAACATGGACTAACTCACTAGTTCATAGGCTTGCCGAGAACTTGACCCAAAACCTTCTGTAGCAAGTCGCTAGCCTGGGTGGTGCAGTACATGTTAATGCCATCCTCAGTCGGCACACTCAGCGCCACCTGTCATGACACGTATTTATTAGTCAGTAGGAAAGGTCCATATCACCTGTCATAATAACATTATTAGTCATTTAGGATACTTAAAACCACCTGTCATCCAGACACAATGGCACAGTACTAGACACAATGGCACAGTACTAGACACAATGACACAGTACTAGACACAATGGCACAGTACTAGACGCAATGGCACAGTACTAGACGCAATGGCACAGTACTAGACACAATTACACAGTACTAGACACAGTGATACTGTACTAGACACAGTGGCACAGCACTAGACACAATGGCACAGTACTAGACACAATGGCACAGTACTAGACACAATTACACAGTACTAGACACAGTGATACTGTACTAGACACAGTGGCACAGCACTAGACACAGTGGCACAGTACTAAACACAGTGGCACAGTACTAGACACAATGGCACAGTACTAGACACAGTGACACAGTACTAGACACAATGGCACAGCACTAGACACAATCGCACAGTACTAGACACAATGACACAGTACTAGACACAGTGGCACAGCACTAGACACAGTGGCACAGTACTAAACACAGTGGCACAATACTAGACACAATGGCACAGTACTAGACACAATGGCACAGTACTGTTGGAGTTTTATTAAATTTGATAACGATTAAAAAGAACGTTCAGTAGATGTTCAAGAAAAAGACAGACAGAGAACCTGTGATGACAGATCTCATTAAATTTACTCCCAACAACAGAGTCACAGCAGAGTGGAATATCTGACAAGAAGAAGACAACTGAACTAGTCTAGCAGGACACTCGGGGAGATTGACCATACCGTCAGCTATCAAGAAATGAAATCTCTCCTCAGGAACAAGCAAGCAAATTGAGGAGGAAGAGAATGGCACAGAGACTAAAGTCCATCTCGAGATCACATACACACATTATTCAGCAACAGGCACAGGAAAATATTTATGTTTAGAACTGGAAATTGCTGCCGAAAGGCCCACCTGCAAAAATAAAAAAAAATAAAAAGTCCTATCCCAGACTTCAGTCTGTGGTTGCTGGAAGGAATAGAATGTTTACCAAATTTTGTAGGAATGTCCGTATTTGGACAACGATATGACAAAAATTTGATTGTCTCCGAGATGACACTATGGGACTCTGCAGCTAAACTACAAAACAACAGTCGATATTCTCAAACAACTCATCCCCAGCACCACAATATCAGACATGCCCAGGAACACAGAGTAAGGAGACGACGGATTGAAACAAGATTGTTATAAGCAACTTACAGTCAATATTTTACCTCTACCTCGTTTTTTTTAACAGGTCAAATGGTATATAAATCCTAAAGATTCATGACTAGTGATGCTAAAGATCAGATATACAGTCAAAGTCAGCTGAGTTGATGAAAGCTAATTTCACCATTGGGTGTCCAGTGACAGTACCTGATTCTCGATGTAGAAATGATACTGTGTCCCTTCGCTCACTTCGCCTTGGACAATGATATCCGCTTCTCTCATGCCGGCTGTCAAGACAAATACAATACAAAGTTACATACAGACTAATCCGGCACATACAGACTACCTCGGCACATACAGACTACCGCGGCACATACAGACTACCGCGGCACATACAGACTACGGCGGCACAGAGATGCTGGATGGTTTATTGTGTAGATCAAATACGGTTTGTCGTTGACCGTTGGGAGAATCATTGTTCTGCGCATGCAACGCAAATATAAAAGTTTGGGCATTTACTTGAGTAGATCTTTAAAGGACTTATTTTATCATGTACCTTCCGTTCTCGAGGAAAAATCAGCAGGCGTAAGAAATCAGCAAGATGTTCACCAGCGATGAATTTGGATTTTAACCGGGCAAGCGTAAGCTACGTTGGCTGGCTGTCTACGGCCCTACCAGCACTGGGCATAGGCATAGTGTTTACCACCACATAACAAGAAATGAAATAGCTATAAGTTCGTTTCAATATCAGATACGGACATGTTTCCGAAACATAATCTGAGGCCTGCACTAGGTGCCATTATCTGAAATTTAAGATGGGGACTGATTCTATTTATTCTCAGTTGTAAAAGAGTGTCCTGCTCTACAAGACTCTACAGACAGTGAACGAGACTATAGTCATCACAGAAATGTTTCCACAAGCCTTTTTATTAATATCTCAGCTCATTCTGGACGGATTTCTTCCAAATTTTTCTTGCAGCTCTAAGTCATTTTGTCTTAACTAAAATGTATTTTTCCCTGAAAATTCTACCACGGTTATTTCAGTTTCTTTCAGAAAGCTAGACTATATAACAAACGATAACAGGCAGTTTACGCCAATTATTTAAACTTTACACTATGCCGCGTCGTTGGTATGATTTGGTCAATCCGCTTAAGAGGAATACTTTTAAAAGCAGGGTTTTGCCCTCTGATAATTGCCAAAAAAGAATAAAGAAACGAAAAAAAAAGAACCAATAACAGATATTCAACGCAGCATAGCAAAAAAGAATACACAATTCATAAGGACTGTGTGAAGCATACACTATCAGATGACGAAGATGATGAACTGGACGAGGATGAATCATCCAATGAAACAATAACAGACTTTTGCCTTTCACGCACTCCATCAGCCACAACCTTTTCTTTCTCGATGGTGATCACATGTTCACACACTTTCTTCCAATCATTGACCGTTACTTCTGTAATGGCCGCCTCAGTAAATTGAACAGTTTCCTTTAATGTAAATTTGCTGTTGCACTTTGCCACCCGCCCCTTAATCTGGGCCCATATGAGCTCTGTAGGGTTGAGCTCGCAATGATACGGGGGTAAACGTAGAACGTCGTGGCCATGGTGACGAACTAGACAGTCCAACTTGTATACTGGTGGTGGTTTGTGCTTTTTTATTAGGGAAACATTTCTGCGATGACTATAGCACACATTTTCTTCAGTATTCTTAAGTCTTTTACAGAAAGTATGACGTCATCTTGGCCCGTATTATATGAATAATGTATATAACATTCTTATAGGGTCTGACCTAGAACACCTATCTTATCCCCAAAACTGGCACGAAGATTTTAACCAGATACAATAAATTACATGTGCACGAAATGAAAACAAATGGCTGAGAGACTGTGGAAAAGTTTCTCTGTGTCTGTAGTCAGTAATAAAACCAATTATTCAGTTTGAGCCTTATTTAGTGAGTGATCTCAATGATTTTGTTACATCCTGAAAGCTTCGTGCCAGGTCTAACACGGTTGGTCTAGAACAAGATTTGTGTGCAAGTGAAAAAGAAATTCAATATGTAAAATGTGCAAATCTGATATCGAGGATATAAATCATTTTATTTTGTTTTGCCCCTTTCTAAATGATAAGCAAGTAAATCAATAGATCAACCAAATAGAGCAACCAAATCAATCAATCAATCAATCAATCAATCAATCAATCAATCAATCAATCAATCAATCAATCAATCAATCAATCAATCAATCAATCAATCAATGATATTTGAAGATATCATCTTCCCATAAGACCCAAATATAAACTCATCAAAATAATTTGCCCGCATGGATCACTCTTACTAAGATGACAGAGGCACAACCGGTCTATATTTCTTTCTGGAATAAAACCAATTGTCGGACTGTACTTGTCTAATTATTCCACAGATTGTCTGCGTATAAAAAAGTAGGCCTACATATTATCGGTTATTGATTTCTGCCCATACAACAAGTCTGTTTATTCAGTTTGAGTATTTGTTAAGGTACCCAAGTCCCCAAGTGTGAAATGTGCTACCAGTTATCTCCCCCTTCTATCCCCAATTTCACATGAACTCCTGTACACAGGCAACACAGAAAATGGTCAGGCTTAGAGGAGAAAGATCGTTTTACTTTAGAGAGAAGTTGACTATATATAACATCCCGAGATGACCTGCAAGGAAGAGAAAAATTTCAAGCACAAGTTGAATTGTTGTGCTGTCTTGCTAGTCTGGCCAGTTTTAGCCAAAGACATTTCATTACTTTTCTTTCTCAGACCTCCCTATATGGCTGATCTGTTTCCGACAATGATTACCCTATCAAGAATTTAAAGAAAAGAAAACTATCTTCACCACTCTCATATCGTATCATATCATATCGTATCGTATCGTATCGTATCGTATCGTATCGTATCGTATCGTATCGTATCATATCATATCATACCGTATCGTATCGTAATAACTTTGGCACAGAATACACGATGTACACCATAAGCCAGCATATTATATAAAACTTATTTTCCTTTCTGGAACACCAAGAAATCTAAAAGCTTTAGACTACAAGAATGTCCTGTCTGCCTCTGGCTCACACAGACTGAAATAGAACTGAGGCAAGCAGTAAAGGTTACAGAAGCCTAATCCAGTTTCCCTCTTTAAGCCAATAAACTGTTTTCTCTACTGTCACTTGCAAAAAACTCCACAATCTCTAGGTCTTCTTTAATTATTTGCAGAATTAAATGAGTTTATTAAAAATGATGTTCGAAATATAGATCTTGCAGTTCGTTTTCGAGCTGCGAACCGATACATCGAAAGGTGTAAACAAGCTAACCACTTTCCCTAACGACAAGTGCTCCGCAGAGAAGGCCACACGGAAACCGAAGCGAATGACCCAAACTTCAGGTTTAATTTACAAAATCAGGAGAGAATGTAAAATAATTCGCAGGTAGGTTCTCAAATCTAGGGCCCATTCTCCACAATCTATCCAAAGGATAGATTTTTTACTGTCTTCCTAACGCATGTAACAACATGTTATTTTCAGCCAATTAGAGGTCTGTAACCTTAAAGACTCAGCGAGGTCTCTATCAGATAGAAAAGCAGCTTAGAAGACAGTTGTTTTATGGTAGTGATGAGAATAGGAAGAACATTATGGAGGATCAAAGTGAAAATAACCTGTCCTCTAAAGAATTTTCCTCTGGCCTGGCCTACCTTCAACATCCCCTACAACTTTCTCCATAGTGGCCAACATCCCCTACAACTTTCTCCATAGTGGCCTACCTTCAACATCGCCTACAACTTTCTCCATAGTGGCCTACCTTCAACATCCAATACAACTTTCTCCATAGTGGCCAACATCCCCTACAACTTTCTCCATAGTGGCCTACCTTCAACATCCCCTACAACTTTCTCTATAGTGGCCTACTTTTAACATCCCCTACAATTTTCTTCATAGTGGCCTACCTTCAACATCTCCTACAACTTTCTCCATAGTGGCCTACATTCAACATCTCCTACAACTTTCTCCATAGTGGCCTACTTTCAACATCCCCTACAACTTTCTCCATAGTGGCCTACTTTCAAAATCCCCTACAACTTTCTTCATAGTGGCCTACCTTCAACATCTCCTACAACTTTCTCCATAGTGGCCTACCTTCAACATCTCCTACAACTTTCTCCATAGTGGCCTACTTTCAACATCCCCTACAACTTTCTCTATAGTGTCCTACCTTCAACATCCCCTACAACTTTCTCCATAGTGGCCTACTTTCAACATCCCCTACAACTTTCTCCATAGTGGCCTACCTTCAACATCCCTTACAACTTTCTCCATAGTGGCCTACCCACAACATCACCTACAACTTTCTCTATAGTGGCCAACATCCCCTACAACTTTCTCCATAGTGGCCTACCTTCAACATCCCCTACAACATTCTCCATAGTGGCCAACATCCCCTACAACTTTCTCCATAGTGGCCAACATCCCCTACAACTTTCTCCACAGTGGCCTACGTTCAACATCCCCTACAACTTTCTCCATAGTGGCCTACCTTAAAAATCTCCTACAACTTTCTCCATAGTGGCCTACCTTCAACATCTCCTACAACTTTCTCCATAGTGGCCTACTTTCAACATCCCCTACAACTTTCTCTATAGTGTCCTACCTTCAACATCCCCTACAACTTTCTCCATAGTGGCCTACCTTCAACATCCCCTACAACTTTCTCCATAGTGGCCTACTTTCAATATCCCCTACAACTTTCTCCATAGTGGCCTACCTTCAACATCCCTTACAACTTTCTCCATAGTGGCCTACCCACAACATCCCCTACAACTTTCTCTATAGTGGCCAACCTTCAACATCCCTTACAACTTTCTCCATAGTGGCCTACCCACAACATCCCCTACAACTTTTTCTATAGTGGCCAACATCCCCTACAACTTTCTCCATAGTGGCCTACCTTCAACATCCCCTACAACTTTCTCCATAGTGGCCTACCTTCAACATCCCCTACAACATTCTCCATAGTGGCCAACATCCCCTACAACTTTCTCCACAGTGGCCAACATCCCCTACAACTTTCTCCATAGTGGCCTACCTTCAACATCTTCTACAACTTTCTCCATAGTGGCCTACCTTCAACATCCCCTACAACTTTCTCCACAGTGGCCTACCTTCAACATCCAATACAACTTTCTCTATAGTGGCCAACATCCCCTACAACTTTCTCTATAGTGTCCTACCTTCAACATCCCCTACAACTTTCTCCATAGTGACCTACCTTCAACATCCCCTACAACTTTCTCCATAGTGGCCTACTTTCAACATCCCCTACAACTTTCTCCATAGTGGACTACCTTTAACATCCCCTACAACTTTCTCCATAGTGGCCTACCCACAACATCCCCTACAACTTTCTCCATAGTGGCCAACATCCCCTACAACTTTCTCCATAGTGGCCTACCTTCAACATCGCCTACCACTTTCTCCATAGTGGCCTACCTTCAACATCCAATACAACTTTCTCCATAGTGGCCTACTTTCAACATCCCCTACAACTTTCTCCATAGATGACTACCTTTACCATTCCCTACAACTTTCTCCATAGTGGCCTACCCACAACATCCCCTACAACTTTCTCCATAGTGGCCTACCTTCAACATCGCCTACCACTTTCTCCATAGTGGCCTACTTTCAACATCCCCTACAACTTTCTTCATAATGGCCTACCTTCAACATCTCCTACAACTTTCTCCATAGTGGCCTACCTTCAACATCTCCTACAACTTTCTCCATAGATGACTACCTTTACCATTCCCTACAACTTTCTCCATAGTGGCCTACCCACAACATCCCCTACAACTTTCTCTATAGTGGCCAACATCCCCTACAACTTTCTCCATAGTGGCCAACATCCCCTACAACTTTCTCCATAGTGGCCTACATCCCCTACAACTTTCTCCATAGTGGCCAACATCCCCTACAACTTTCTCCACAGTGACCTACCTTCAACATCCCCTACAACTTTCTCCATAGTGGCCTACCTTCAACATCCCCTACAACTTTCTCCATAGTGACCTACCTTCAACATCCCCTACAACTTTCTCCATAGTGGCCTACCCTCAACATCCCCTACAACTTTCTCCATAGTGGCCTACCTTCAACATCCCCTACAACTTTCTCCATAGTGACCTACCTTCAACATCTCCTACAACTTTCTCTATAGTGGCCTACCTTCAACATCCCCTACAACTTTCTCCATAGTGGCCTACCTTCAACATCCCCTACAACTTTCTCCATAGTGGCCGGTTCAAAAATGCTGTTTTTCTCAATAGCATCTCTCAGATCGACAATCGGTGTCTGGACCTCTCCATACGTGACTTTCACTTTTCGGGATCCCTCCTCGGCCAAGGCGTGGCTTTCTGAGAGGAGACAAGACAAATGATTTATTACAACATAATGTCACGTCAAGTGTCTAGAATGACAAAAATATACCTCAAGTGGACCGAGGAACGAATTGATGTTTGCATGAAAGCGTTGAATGAGCCATTTCATAATATCAAAAAACGACATGACTTAATAGAATTCATGTATTTACACAACATGATACATGCAGAGATCAGGGTATATAATATCCTAGTTGTGCTCTGACTTGTAACTGTTGGAAGAACTCTATATGTGCCAGTTCCAGAAACTTAGAGAGAACTGAAAGAGCTCACTCACCAGCAAGGATGATACCGATAGCTTGTCCGGCATACTCAACATCTTTGGTGGCCAGAAGCTGAAATGATAAATGATTAAATTGTTAACTCTAACTAGACAATCTCTTAGCTGAAATGATAAATGATTAAATTGTTAATTGTAACTAGACAATCTCTTAGCTGAA
>JAWQUT010000521.1:0-11307 GCA_033807755.1 Ellobium chinense | reverse complement strand
CTGTTAACTCTAACTAGACTAGACAATCTCTTAGCTGAAATGATAACGATTAAGCTGTTAACTCTAACTAGACTAGACAATCTCTTAGCTGAAATGATAAATGATAAAACTGTTAACTCTAACTAGACTAGACAATCTCTTAGCTGAAAATAAATGATGAAACTGTTTAACTCTAACTAGACTAGACAATCTCTTAGCTGAAAATAAATGATGAAACTGTTTAACTAGACTAGACAATCTCTTAGCTGAAAATAAATGATGAAACTGTTTAACTCTAACTAGAGAATCTCGTAAACAACAGTCTAGAAGCTCCAGGTGTAATCATGTCTTTTTGGGAAATGCTACAGTGACTGCATCTAACAACAAGTTCTGCTACCAGTACCTCCTCAGACCAGCCTCCAAACATGGGGTGTTTCGGGATGTAGTTGTTCTGTCCGTCCTTGGGAAGATCAGCCGCACTGACATAGGCGAGCACACCTGGTGTGCGCTGGTGAGCATACAAGGAGAATAATATTATTACCTCTAATCTAATCTGAGTTCGCCTATCCAAGGTTGCCCCCACGTCCAAACTGATTTAATACTCATATATTTAACATTTTAAACTTGCAGATGAAATGCGAGCTGCTTACGACTTACTTTCCTCGCGTTTAAATAAAAACATTTCAAACTGTACGTGAAAAAACTGGTAACTCGAATACATCATGCGTTTTATCAACTGCTCTTTTGCTTTCAATCCAATTACAAGACCATACCCTATCTAAACTAATTAGGATGATAGCTGTGAGGCCGTCCCAAACTGACCAGAGCAGCTGTGGTGTCCACTCTGTGAATCTTTCCACAACCAATCTCGGAAACGACCAGCGCCGCTGACAGCTCGTGACGAAAGGTAGGGATGTCGTTGATGTATTCAGCTTCACCTGACGCCTGTGGAGGAAATTGGTGATGAACGTTCCTGACCAACCTCCTAAATCTGGAAATGCTTTGTTGTTGTTGTTGTTTTTTTGTTGTTGTTTTTTTAATTGAAAGACGGTATGTCCGTATCAAAATAATGGGATGTAGGGTTTTAATAAACTCTAGAAATGTATCACAGACAAAAAAAAATAAGATTTTAATAAATCTAAACAAAACTTCTCATGTCTGTATTTAAGTATTTAAAACGAAGTAAAAGTTTCTGAGAGGGCTTGAGTGTTTGCCACACATTTTGACAGCCACTGTTCGTGTCATTTTGACCCTTCCTATTACTTTGTCTCCTCCATATTATCTACATCTTCTTTCTACTCTGCTTGCATCTTTATTTCTATCTGTTCCTCCTCAGCTTTTTTTTCCTTCGCTACTTCTTCTTCCTCTGTGCCTGTTGATAAATAGAGAAGCAAAGTGCTCCAACCTGTAATGGCGCCGTTTTCTTGGCCATGGGTTTCCTCAGAGGAAAGTCTTCTGGTTTCTCCTGGAAAGTCTGTAGACCGGATGACAGAGGTCGTTCCATGCTCGCCGCCCCTGACTGAATGCTGTACTTACTCGGCTTGTACACCTCCAGGAGCGTCTACAAACAGAAATAAAACTGTGAAGATGATTTTCATCTTTAAACCGTACAGGAGCAAGAATGTAACTTACATGAAAAAATGTTCCAAACTGTTCACAAACATATACAGTGTACTGGCTCTTCTCATAGGACAGGTATGTTTTCACCAGGCTTTCTATTACGAGATTTTGGATCGAACGAATTTTATTTTGCAATATCTGTGACTGGAAACTTACATTCACTTCTATAGTCAAATACTCATCTGATAAAAGTAAACATTTTAGTCACAAAATATTGATTTTGATTCTATGAGACAACTAGGCCTGGGCAATACTAGTGTAAAGTCACGTGAGCGGGCATTAACCTCGATATGAACATACAATTCGCATTATTGATATTATTATTAAACAACATCATCATCATTATTATTATTACAGAGACTGCTAAGGAATGAATTGTATACTCCCTTAGAATCAGTGCTGATATTGGTAGTTTTCAGATGAGTATTTTGTCTATCATAAGTTCATGTCACAGTTCTAATCGTGTCCTTTTATTTCAATAACAAAATTGAAAACAACTTTAGAGCTTGACGTTCTTATCAGGTGAGATTTGATGTGAAAAACACTTGACATTCTCAGTCTAGGAGATGGATGTCTTTATCTAAACTGCCAGTAGCAAGGCCAGGCTAGTGAGTTCTTCACTACTATAATCCACACAACATTCACCTTATACAACAAGTTCACAGCCAGCTCTTTCCTGTACTTTGGAGAAGCAATCACAGGTTCACACACTGGCTCCAGTTCCTCATACATGATCTTCAGAGTGGCTATGAGAATATCATCATACAGCATCAATTTATAAAATGTCTTCTCTCTCTCTCTCTCTTTCTCTCTCTCTCTCTTTCTCTTTCTCCCTCTCTCTCTCTCTCTCTCTCTTCCTCCCTCCCTCCCTCTCTCTCTCTCTCTCTCTCTCTCTCTCTCTCTCTCTCTCTCTCGCTCTCTCTCTCTCTCTCTAATTTCATTATGTCAGGTATTTTCACGTCGGACTGGTTCACCGACTCATCATGGCTTTGTTGTGGAAAATGACGTCTATCATATATCAAGTGCTATGCATGTCACTGATACACATCTAGACTACCCGGATGCTCATGTGTAACACAGACTGGGCCTCACAGACTGCCTAACAGATTGCCTTATAGATTGCCTTACAGACTGCCTTACAGTATTGCCTTACAGATTGCCTTACAGATTGCCTTACAGATTGCCTTACAGATTGCCTTACAGACTGCCTTACAGATTGCCTTACAGATTGCTTTACAGATTGCCTTCCAGACTGCCTTACAGATTGCCTTACAGACTGCCTTACACTGCCTTACAGATTGCCTTACAGACTGCCTTACAGACTGCCTTACAGATTGCCTTACAGATTGCCTTACAGATTGCCTTACATATTGCCGTACATATTGCCGTACATATTGCCTTACATATTGCCTTACATATTGCCTTACATATTGCCTTACAGATTGCCTTACATAATAATATTGCCTTACATATTGCCGTACAGATTGCCTTACAGATTGCCTTACATATTGCCTTACAGATTGCCTTACAGATTGCCTTACATATTGCCTTACAGATTACCTTACAGATTGCCTTACATATTGCCTTACATATTACCTTACAGATTGCCTTACAGATTGCCTTACAGACTGCCTTACAGATTTCCTTACAGATTGCCTTACAGACCGGGCCTTCCTTACAGACTGCCTTCCAAATTGCCTTACAATTTGCCTTACAGACCGGGCCTTACAGATATCCTTACAGACTGCCTTACAGATTGCCTTACGGCCTGGGCCTCACAGACTGCCTTACCGTTTATCACTTCGTCAGACAGGGTTTTGTTTTTCATGAATTCCTCTGCCTTAACAGCGTGTACCTGCGAATGAAGCATGTACCATTAGTTACAACAAAAGGTCAGCAGAAAATTGTTTCACATCTCTCACTAGCATGACGTTTAGCTGAGAACACTCATCACAAATGCCTAGATAATGTCCAGCGAATATGAGAAAGCGTGTAATTATCTTGGCTGAGCTGCAAAACAACCAGGAAACACTCACAACCATCTACTGTGTGAAATAATAATGATCTCTTTTGTCACATTTAAAGTAATCATACCACTTTTTTTTCTTGTTTTTATCTCTTCATCATCATCAACAGCAACAACACCAATAACAACAACAAAAACGATATAAAAAAACAACAACAACAATAAATACAGCAACAACAACAAAAACATAACAAATAACAACCACAATTTAAACAACAGCAAAACATCCAAAACAACAATAATAACAACAACAAGAACACACATAACAACAACCCCAATATGACCAACAAAAACAACAGCATACAACAAAAAATAAAGACAATATAAACAACAACAAAGACAACAACAACAACAACAACAACAACAACAACAACAACAACAAAACAAACAACAACAAACTAGCCCATAATTTCTCCAAACTGTGGAATACAGTTCAGTCAACATAGGCCTTGTACTGTATAATCACTCACACCACCTACCATCTCAACTTTCACCACCTACCATCTGAGCGTCCACCATCTACCAACTCAGGTTTCACCACCTGTCGTTTCAGCTATTACCATCTACCATCTCAACGTCCACCATCTACCATCTCAGCTATCCACCACCTACCATTTCAACGTCCATGACCTACCGTTTCATTTTTCACCGCCTACCATCTCAGCGTTTACCACCTACCGTCTGAGCGTCCAATATCGACCATCTCAGCTTTCACCGCCTACCATCTCAGTTTTCACCGCCTACCATCTCAATTTTCACCACCTATATCTTAGTTTTCAACACATATCATCTCAGCGTCCACTACCTACCATCTCATCTTTCACCGCCTACCATCTCAATTTTCACCACCTATATCTTAGTTTTCAACACATATCATCTCAGCGTCCATTACCTACCATCTCAGTTTTCACCATCATCATTTCAGTTTTCACCACTTATCATCTCAGCGTTCACCACCTACCGTCTCAGCGTTCACGCCGCCGATGACAAAGCTGGGCTTTCCGATGACCTTCCTCTGATCAAGAGAAATCTTGAAGGCAGCGTTGATATAGGCATGGGCGTTCTGAGGAGATTGGAAATTGATGAAACTGTGAACACGACAAAGTTTTGGGCACTGATCAGCCTTTCATGAGATTTTTTAAAACGTTTCCTTTGTATCTTATTGAATTCTTGAATTCTGTTTTTTAACATTATGCCTTAGAAAACCAACTGACTAGACTAAGTACAAAATCGATTAACATCGAAGAAATATGCCTCAGTATGAGGAGTTCATCTATAATTTAATATTGGACCGGGGGTTCACTTGCTTAGGTTCCAAATATAAAGCAACACCAAGCGACACACTACACTCGAAACAGGACACCATAGACACGCTACACTCTACACAAGACACCAACGACACGCTACACTCTATACAGGACACCATAGACACGCTACACTCTACACAAGACACCAACGACACGCTACACTCTATACAGGACACCATAGACACGCTACACTCGACACAAGACACCAACGACACGCTACACTCTAAACAGGACACCATAGACACGCTACACTCGACACAAGACACCAACGACACGCTACACTCTACACAGGACACAAGCGGTCGGGGTTACAAAAGTGGAAATATGAAATGCCTTGGCTGAGACTAAACAAATGGGTCTGTATGGAACAAATATCTAGACTGGTGCGTCAAACACGTTTTCTCGACAGTTAGAGAAATAGTTATTATAGCCATTGTTTTACCTACCATTACCCAACTTGCCTGCTTACTATCCGTCAATATGATACTTGTGTTTATTATATCTGTCGTTATTAAATACCTGCCATTTTTATACTTGTCATGATTATACCTGTCATTTTTATGCCGTCATTATTTATATCTGCCACTATTTCATCTGCCATTATTATAGCTGCCATGGTCACACTTGTCATTAATATACCTGTAATTAATATACCTGCCACAATCATACCTTCCATTATTATACCTGCCATTATTATACCTGCCATCTTGGTGTAATCTTAAATGATCTGTAGTGATCTTTAGAGTCCCACTTGGGCATCTCAATGGAGACAACGACCTTTCCTTTCATGTCGACCTTGCGGAGAAACTCCATCAGTGTGTACTTTGTAGCTTTCCCAGTTTTTGAATCTGTAAGAAAACATGTAGACTATAACGAAATCTATAATCACACAATTCACAGCTGCATAAGGATCTCGGGACGCAAGGACTTATGTAATACTAACTTTCATACACGGCCATCATACAAGAATTCAGGAGCTTTCCTCTTCAAGTCTCATTCACTGCATGGCAATGCCCACTTACTACCTGATACCGCCCACTAACAACCTGGCCCCGCCCACTCACACCTGACACCGCCCTCTATTCCCTGACCCCATCCACTCATTACCTGACACCGCCCCTTTACTGCCTGGCGTCGCCCACAACTTCCCATCTACCGTCTGACACCACACACTACCTGCACCACCCACACACTACTTGCACCATCCACACACTACCTGTACCACCCACACACTACCTGTACCACCCACACACTACATGCACCAGCCACACACTACCCGTACCGCCCACACACTACCTGCACCGCCCACACACTACCTGCACCGCTCACTCAGTACCTGCACCACTCACTCAGTACCTGCACCACTCACTCAGTACCTGCACCGCCCACTCGGTACCTGCACCGCCCATTCCCTACCTAAGACTGCCCTTTTCCAACCTGACATCACCCACTCACTATCTGAGACCGCCCATTCACTACCTACACCATATATTCAGAGTCTGAGTATCTCTATATTGACACCAGCATGACTCACCGAGTATCTCTATATTGACACCAGTATGACTCATCGAGTATCTCTATATTGACACCAGCATGACTCACCGAGTATCTCTATATTGACACCAGTATGATTCACCGAGTATCTCTATATTGACACCAGTATGACTCACCGAGTATCTCTATATTGAGACCAGTATGACTCACCGAGTATCTCTATATTGACACCAGTATGATTCACCGAGTATCTCTATATTGACACCAATATGACTCACCGAGTATCTCTATATTGACACCAGTATGACTCACCAGTATCTCTATACTGGCACCAGTATGACTCACTAAGTATCTCTATATTGACACCAGCGTGACTCACCGAGTATCTCTATATTGACACCAGTATGACTCACAGAGTATCTCTATATTGACACCAGTATGACTCACTGAGTATCTCTATACTGGCACCAGTATGACCCACCGAGTATCTCAGTATTGACACCAGTATGACTCACCGAGTATCTCTATATTGACACAAGTATGACTCACCAGTATCTCTATATTGACACCAGTATGACTCACTGAGTATCTCTATATTGACACCAGCATGACTCACCGAGTATCTCTATATTGACACCAGTATGACTCACTGAGTATCTCTATACTGGCACCAGTATGACTCATCGAGTATCTCTATATTGACTCCAGTATGACTCACCAGTATCTCTATATTGACACCAGTATGACTCACCGAGTATCTCTATATTGACACCAGCATGACTCACCGAGTATCTCTATACTGACACCAGTATAACTCATTGAGTATCTCTATATTGACACCAGTATGACTCACCGAGTATCTCTATATTGACACCAGCATGACTCACCGAGTATCTCTATATTGACACCAATATGACTCACCGAGTATCTCTATACTGGCACCAATGGCCTCTAGTATGGTGAAAAGGTCAGATGGGAAGTCTGGGTGTGCGTATTTGATCATCAGATTGCCAGCCATGCAGCCAGCCTGGAATCAGAGTGTGATCAAAGTTTCAGTCTCGTTGGTTGACCTGAACTAAGTTCTACAACCACTGACTCGGTCAGAACCGCCCTCTCGTCTTATACGGTGGGGAAGGGGGTTGGGGGGCAATGTAGTTGAGGTGTTTGTTTAGCGTTTGGAACACAAGTAATTTTTGTCTCTAAAACGACAATTTTACAGAATTATATACAATCTTATTTGGAATTCACCAACACTTCTTCCCTTTTTATAGCTGTATTCAACAGAGGGTGGAGTTCATAGGCACTTCACGTCCTGTAGGTCTTTTCATCATATTCCAAGTTCATGATCACCACATTTAGCCCAGGGTCAAAAATAACATTTTCGAAACTCTTTGAACAATCAAATGAATATTTTTTTTTCTCATCCATTAAACCAACCACGAATACGCCTATAAATGAAATGATGGATTCTGGACTCAAGAGCTGATCAATCTTAGCACTGATCACCATGAAATGTGTTAATCTAAGCCCTGATTATCTTGAAATGTGTGAAACTCAGCATTGATTGTCTTGAAATATGAAAAATTGAGCACTGATCATCTTGAAATATGTAAAATTAAGCACTGATTATCTTGAAATATGTAAAATTGAGCACTGGTTATCTTGAAATATGTAAAATTGAGTACCGATTATCTTGAAATATGTAAAATTGAGCACTGATTATCTTGAAATATGTAAAACTGAGCACTGATCATCTTGAAATGTGTGAGACCGAGCACTGACCACACTGAAAGAAAGACTTACATTCCTGACTAGGACGCTGGCCAAGACCTTGAGATGTCTGATGACCCTGGAGCAGTAGTGGTAGCCAGGTTTGGTCTGAAGTCCTTTAAGCCTCTCTTTCAGTTTGGTCAAGGTCGTGCCCGCTCCAAAGGTCACGCTCTGGTTGTTTTCCTGCCAAGTATTATGAGAGAAACAATGACAGAAACTCACAGAATAGCATACAATGAACTACTCACAGAGAGACATACTCACAGAGAGACATACTCACAGAGAGACATACTCACAGAGAATAGCATACAAGAGACGTGTGTTTTCATTTGTTTGTCTATTGGTTTGTTTGCGTGTTTGTTTGTCTGATCGTTTGTTTGTTTGTGTGTTTGTTTGTCTGTCTGTCTGTCTGTCCGTCCGTCTGTCTGTCTGTCTGTGTGTGTGTGTGTGTGTGTGTGTGTGTTGTGTGTGTGTGTGTGTGTGTGTGTGTGTGTGTGTGTGTGTGTGTGTGTGTGTTTTAAAGGAATGAATGTCGTGATCAGTATGAAAGAAGAAAAGATGTGACATAATAATTATGTTATGTCAGTCCCAATAGTGATCACAAATTATCAGTGAGAAGAAAAAGTACAGAGTTCCAGTGTTATCTTATGGATACTGCACTGCACAACACAGTTCTCATGGACAGCAACACTCCCCCTATTTCTACTCACATATCTCAGTATGAGCATAGACAGTACGTACATAGACAGTACCTACATAGACAGTACATATATAGACAGTACCTACATAGACAGTACATACATAGACAATACCTACATAGACAGTACCTACATAGACAGTACATACATAGACAGTACCTACATAGACAGTGCCTACATAGACAGTACCTACATAGACAGTACCTACATAGACAGTACATATATAGACAGTACCTACATAGACAGTACATACATAGACAGTACATACATAGACAGTACCTACATAGTACATACATAGACAGTACGTACATAGACAGTACATACATAGACAGTACATACATACCTTATACAGATAGAGTTCGCTCACAGCCCTCAGGTCAATGTAAACCTCAAAAGGTCCCTGATGCTTGAAAATTCCTGGAAACAAAATGCGTGTTATTGTTAGTCGAAGATATTATTGCTTTTCGTGTTGTTGTTCTTGCTGCTCTGTTTGCATGTTGTTGTTGTTGTTGTTGTTGTTGTTGTTGTTGTTGTTCTTCTTCTTCTTCTTCTTCTTCTTCTTCTTCTTCTTCTTCTTCTTCTTCTTCTTCTTCTTCTTCTTCCACTTCTTCTTCTTCTTTTTCTTCTTCTTCTTGTTTTGTTGTTGTTGTTTTTGGGAGGAGGGAAGAGATTGTGTCGTGTTTGTGAATGTGTGTGATGGATGAGCAGCTGGCAGGAAGATAACCAATGTTCCTCATTGCTGTGCACAAACTGACAAAGTTTCCACTCCTTGAATATTCAAGAGCAGAACTTTACTATTCTCTGAAGGTCACTGTCGATTTCTTGTGAAAACATAGTCTACAACATAACCAAGTAAAAGAGATTTGCTCGAGAGGTTGTGATTTCGGTCAACACTGCGACGAATGTGTGGTTAGATTCCTTGTGCTGCTATAGGTTTGAGTTGAGTTGAGTTATATAAAGTATAATTGGAAAACATGTTTGGTTTCATTCTATTATTCTTATTTCATCTCATGTGATTGACTAGTAATCACTGAACAGCTGTCAGTGAGTAAGAGAATAAGACCAGTGTCCAGGCCAGGCTTACCCGAGGCCGTGTTGCCAAAGATCATCATGGTGGAATGTGTTCTGTGGTCCTGGAGCACTTTGACAAGATCCTTAAGACACACAGGTCTATACCATCTACTACCTCTCAGCTCGATGGACAGGGGAGCCGGCGCCGCTCCTGGTTCTTTCTTTGGACTGGCCGAGCTCGCTTTCTTGTGAGAGGCACTGCCATTCCTACGACAAGGTTCTCCAGTTTTGGCGCAAAGCTTCTTGTTTAAATCCTGCAAGTAGATAAGCCAGTTACAGTTGGCAGTTTCTAGTGGCTTCAAGTAAGAAATATATCAGAACTTTTTTCACAACCTGTTTTAGTTTGCATCAGACACTTCAAATACTCGATCTTCACTGTCCTGTTCCTGGAACGCAATTTCTTATAAAACCTTCCATCCCCATCCCGTCTATGTCAACCGAAGACTATGCTGTGGAATATGATTACCTTGCTATATCTAGAGCAGATCAGAGCTTGTCTCACTCAATCTTTATAGTAGTAGAGTCGGCTGATCTGGTGGTGATAAAAATTATTCTACTGCAGAAAATATCAAACAAGTCCTAGCTGAAGGCAACATTGGTCCCAGAACATCATTTTTGAATGGCATTGAGTGTCATTCTAACAAATATTTTATATAAGTGTGAGGCGAATTACATATGACCACTAGGTCTAGTTGACATATTATGGCATACTGCCTCTATATCAATACACTATATATCTATATATACCTCTATATCAATACACTATATATCTATATATACCTCTATATCAATACACTTGGCATCAGGCATGCTGGAGTCGGAAGCAAATGTCTTCATAGCATCCAGAATGGATCTGTATCCAGTGCACCTGCACACGTGACCATCCAGGGAGTCCTCGATTTCTTGCTGTGTGGGTTTGGCGTCTTGGTGCAGTAGGCTGGAGAAATCATGAGAAGGTTTTGGTTAACCATGAAGTCATTACCGTCAAACAAGAAAGAGGTTAAGCATTCTGACAATTTCTTCACGTATTTGATGATTTGTGCGAATTATTGAACAGTGCAGAGATTTTCTAAATCTTTTAAAGCCGGAATATTAGCCCATGTTTTCCCGGATATTGCTTGATTTTTTTGTTTATGTCACATCTATTTCTGATGTATGGGACAACATAACAACTCATGAAAACTGGTTAAACTTAGACTGTTTTTACCCATTTATTTTCTTCTCCTAGCTAAGGCCAGTGGATCCACTTGAGCTGTGCTGCAAGTACATGGTTTATGACAGTCTAGACCATACTCTATAAAGAACGTCATAGTTTATGACAGTCTAGACCATACTCTATAAA
>JAWQUT010000520.1:463067-477101 GCA_033807755.1 Ellobium chinense | reverse complement strand
CGGGCTAAGTGATCGGGGGAGGTGAAGCCATCACGTAGCAAGCAGGGTGATGGTGGAGCGTCGTTGGTGGAAAATGTCGCGCTGTCAATGCAAATGAAAAAGCAGAGTTCAAGCAAAGAGAATGGTGCAGCCTTAAAGTTGTTCGTGTTATCGAGATCCATTAGAATTTTACATCGTGTAAATGGAATTTGGAATGCATAGATTATAGAGAAAAAAAAATCGGGGACTTTTTTTTTTGTGTGTGTAATCAGAAATTTCGCATTAAATGGGTTTGTGTTAAGTGAAGCGTGCTGTATGTTCCTTAATAATTCAGTTCAATGCTCTTGAAAAAGGCACTCTTGCTGTCTGATAGAGTGAAAGTTTAATATGCAGGTACTCAAGGTTGCCTTTTGTAGTGTAAGTATGATAAATGTAAACATTAATTCATTTCTGGGGCACTGGATGCTACAAGATTATTCCAGATCAGAGGTATCACTCTTTAAATACCTCAACAACAACAACAACAACAAAAATAAAGGTGCATTTGTCTGACAAGAATCATCCAATAGTCGGAAAATTCAGTTTTTTTAGTTTTTTGGGAACGTCCTGAATTGTGTTAGCTTCACAATGCTGAACCAAGAACTTCCCTATAATAGATGAATGCAGCATCATTTCCCAGTCTTTGTTTCAAGTAAAAGATACAAAAATATAGATTTTCTGATATGGGTTAGAAATGTATAAGCAGGAAAATTGATTGAAATTTTGTCAGAGACAAAGTTCAGAACTTTGTTTATCATACCCTTAGGAGTCATAGAAAGTTTTCCAAACACATTTGTAAAGGAGTCATCACAGGTCAGCAATGTGAGTTGTGAGTAGATTGCCTGTCTCAGATGTGGAGTTCTGAGTCCAAATACTGATAGCTTTATATTTCACTCAGGAACATTATGGAACTGTATTTGAGGTGCCCATTCTGGTAGCCAGAGAAAGGCCCAAGCCTCAAGTCACAAACAGCAGTCATTGTGCTACATGATCGTAGGTGAGAATTTTCTGCCTGATGGTAGAATTTCCGCCAGATTGATATTGCTTTCCGCCATTCAATAAAAATTTCTGCCAAATGAAACCGTCATGCCACTTGCCACCACTGTCCAGTGTGCAATCCAAAGATGAAATAATTAAGACATAAAAAACTGCCTGGTCGTAGATTCCAGGCAGTATCAGGTAATCTGCGACAAGTTTTTGTATGGAATATGTCTTTACACACAGATCCATAGATCGGCGCAGCTTAACCAATCAAAATCGGATGTAATCACAGTATGTGTATGTGTAACGAGGATCAAGAATCTTCTCATTCAGAGTTGCCAGACTTAGCTCTTTTGGAACCAGATACCAGATTTTTGGCTCATTGTGAGCTCCAAATTAGGTCAGAATTAACTAATTTTCTAAACAAAAGTACTTGTACTTCTCTCAAACTGTTTACTATTTCAAATGATCGGGCTCCTGTCATAATTGTCTGCTAAACACAAAACAGCTATCTATTTCCATTAAAAAATTGTTTCCTATTATGTTGCTCTAATGTATGTACTATTAAGGGTTATGCTAGTGTCAATACCCTGGTATTTGCAATACATAGACAGTAAATGTCTTGTTTTATATTAAATCATAATCTCAGGAGGCCTTGGCTCATGTAGACTATGTAGTTTGGCTCTTGCTAAAAAAAATATCTGGAAATCCTGCTTGCAGGTTTCACAATTTTGCTTTTGAATAAGATGGACATTGTCAGCCATGACCAATTACTCAAAAAACTTGGAGTGAAAAATGCTTGGAGATGGGAGTGGATTGACCTTGAAGCATTGAAGGAAGAAGAGTTGAACAGTTTGTAAGAAAGACAGAGATTCCTAATGTCACATACAGCACTCTCTGCTAGAAGGAAATTCCATAATGACCCAAAGACAAAATCTGTAGCACAGAAGCAGACTAGCAATGTTGGTTTCTTCAGCAAACGTTAATCCATTTGGGAAATAACTGTTACATATAATGTATGTTTCCCAAGTTCTGTGCATAGCAAAGATGTGGATGAAATACAGTGTAGCTGATTACGACTCCTGTGTCAGTCATCACAACTATGGAAATGTTATTTTTTTGTATGCCCTGTATTTAACTAAGGGAGGCTGTTCAAATGAAGTCAAGAGTTTGCCTGTGTCCCCTGTGTCTTCATGAATTTTAAAAAAAAATTGATGCAGATCAAAGTTTGAAGGTGCAATATGTAAACTACACAATAGTACTCTGGCCACTAACTTCCTTTCCTCAGTTGACATATCATATGTGTGTAAAGCAAAATTAAAACAAACACCAGCATATGATATGCATAGTATATCTTTTGACATCAAAGTGCCACGTTGCTCTTAACATTTACATTATAAATTATCCACACAGCATAAAATTCGGAGCAACAAGCGATTTTTCTCCATTTCCAGTGTTGCCAATTCTCACCTGTGATGAGACACACATGTGTAAATTCCCATTCCAACAGCTGACAAAATAGTGTCTTTACAATGTTGTTTGTTTATACGTCAGTGATTTCCCATGTGAATGTTCTCTCTATATATAGGGAAGTATTGCCAAACACCAGCTAAGTTCACATCACTGTTCTATATAGTTATGAGGCATTGAACGTGTCACCAAGTTCAGCATGGCTTCTCATCCCTTTTGATACTATGGTAGAATCACTTCTCACCTCCACTCCACTGTGCTGAGTGTGACAATAAAATAAATTCACATACCGTACCGTAACAGCTCCAACTATGTGAGATGGCGATCAAATTTTGCAGTCGGGTGTCAGTGGATTGGCTGGCAGATAAAAGGAGCAATTAAAGTCATTACCTATAATGATGGTCATACAGTGGTGGCTCACAATACCAGAGTGAAGGCCTGACCTGGCTTCTTGGAACCCAAAAATAGTCAATTTCTCTCCTGGGAAAAAAAAAACGTTTTTTTTTCTTTTAAGTTTAATGAGTAGGCATATTTTGTGTGGTTTCAGCGTTCATAGTTGCCTTGAAAAATCGTACAGCCTGAATATATATTTTTTTCGGTCACGACTCAGAAAATTTCATCTTTAAATGTGAATTTCTTGGAATAATATTTCTAAAGACAAAAATTGCCAAAACCTTCCAGGTTTTCAACAAGTTCTCTAAATTTTGGCACACAGCAGGGATGTAAATCTTTCCTATTTATTAGGAAATCCTATTTTTTCAGTCATGTCTCTTAGTCCTATATTTTCAGTCATAGTTTCTTACTTCTTGACCTTTTTCTATTATTTTTCTCAAAATCTGTTTTTTTGTGGTCGGCTTATGTCTCTTTATTATGATATTTTGACAATCCCTACTAAGGTAAACGGTGAAAAAGCGAATGCCAAATAGTGAAAGAGAGGATTTCTAAAATGGTCACATTCTCACTTTGGGTTCCTAAGTTTTTAGGAAGCTCCTTAATACTCTCTATTAAAACTGCTTCCGATAAAAATCGGAAATCGCCGCGCCGTATGAGAACATACCCGTTTTGCGTATTACAGAACTCTCTCTAAAAGAAGTTAAAAATCGTAGAGTCAGTCACTTCCTGCTCATAGTTACTTCCTTCCTGTTCATCATCTCTAAAAATGGCGGGCCTACGCTTCTTGGATCGTGAGACAGCTACTGATTGTGATTTGGGAATAAAAACAGGTTTAAGTGGGAATGGATGTCGGAGAAGGATGCTAATGGTGACTATTTTACCGCCTACATAAGGAAGTTGGCAACTGATGGACAAGCATGGTGTTGCTACTGTAATAATGTCTTGACCTACGCTAAGGGTGGCAAGTCTCAAGAACCATGCTAAAGGTAATCGCCACTTGCAGTTCCGCTCAGAAGGATAGATAAAGACACTTCTCAGCCATATATTTCCATTTTTCTACCAAAAAAAGGAGGAACTAAATCAGGGACATCTTCTTCTGCAACAAGTAGTCTAATTAAATTTGATATTGTCACTGTCATAAGAGAGCAGATTACACTAAATTACATACAGCTTCTGGGTAAGTTTTGGTAGACCCCCTAGTCTATGTGTTGTACGCTAGTTTTGAATTTCCTATTTTTTTTGGCCCGGGCATTTACATCCCTGCACACAGGTGAGGAAGAGGTGTGTGTACAATAATTTGTAGGAAAGTTTTTGATTTAGTCAGAATTTTGTATTTTTTTGCCAACTTCAGAGTAAAAAATGGGCAAAAACATTGGTCCCAGTTTGTCTACTGGAGGAATCTATGGTGCCAAGTTTCTTACGTCTTTGCTTAAACCTTCAAAACTGCTATGTTGGTCTCTTAATGCAGATTTCAAATATGAAACTCTTTCTTTTCTCTGTCGTTATTTTAAATGAAGCTTTGTGATTCAGAGTTTGTTGAGATTTTAATTTTCAGATATCAATTTCTTGCATCGTATTTGCTAATATGAAGAGTGTTTGCTGATAAAGCTGAAAAATTCTAATAGATTTTATCATTGGAATGCTTAACAAATTATTTTAAGGTAAAACTGCTGTGCAGTATGACCAGTTCCAGGCATAGAGGTCATGTCTGGCCTTAAATAATTACAGAGCATTCACATAGTCCTGAAATTACCGGTAGTCTTGGATATGAACTGAATTTTGATTTTAGGGCTGAAAGTCCTGAGAAATCCTGAAATTGAAGAACAAAAGTGTCCTTAGAAAGGTTCTGAATTGTGCGTCTCTCTCAAGAATTATAATAAAAGTTTTAATCCTGGATGAAGCAAGTGTCGTGCACTGTCACACCAATCCATCATTGATTTTTTTTTTCCTTTATTTGCTTTTGCTACTGGCAGCTGTCAAGAATTTGTGCACTGCGCACATTCATGGTTGAAAGCATTTGGGTTAAATTTGAACTGGCCAGTAAGTGGTAAGAGGTGAGCAGCAGGGAGGTTTCATTTGGAAATGTGAGCCAGGTCAAATTATGGCGGAATAAATTTTACTTTTCAGAAGCTTGGCTTGAAATTTCTGTTAGCTTGGTACCCTCAATCTACAGTACTAAATTTTATCAACTTATCAACCTATCATCTGACTTAACTATTATAATGCAAGGCACCTCAGGTTCAACCTCCTGGCTGCATATCTACTGAACAGATAATGACCATTGCAAGTGTTGTCTGGCGGTCAGTCAACTGCCACAGGGCTGCAAAAATTCAACCACCGCCTCACATAGTTAGCACTGGCATTCAACTTTACTGTACCATCACTCCCAGTGTGATGAAGTGAAGGCAAGAACTGATTCTAACTTCGCATGACAAGGGTTAATTTCATAAATTATGTATTACATGTTTTGCATTTGCTCTACTGTTTGTATCTTGGTACGATTGTACAGAGCTAAGAGATGAACTCAGATCTGAACTAAATTGACCTCTGCTCCAGTAACTCCAAATGTTGAATTCTTATCTTTTGCCAAGTAAAAGCCAGTTTGCTGAACTTTTCATGTCACTGTTTCATCAGTAATGTGTAATGTGTTGCTTTCTCCACTTTCTGTATGTATCAAGATTGAACGTCAGTGTCCACGGTGTCAGAATGATGTCATGACATATACAACTAGACAGACGCGTTCGGCAGATGAGGGGCAGACTGTGTTTTACACATGTCCTCAGTGCAGGTAAAACGTTCTTCTCAGATCTAGTTTGCAAGAATAGCAGACACAAATGCTAAAGTTCAGGCAGGATGTACAGATACACAGTGGAAATTATTTATAATGGACACAGACTCACTCGTTTTTTTCATAGTCTTTTCATAACAGAGCTGGAAGAGCAAGAAGTGTCCTGGTAGGACATAACTGTCTCACCTTCCTACAGGTGTTTACAACAACAGGTCGTTAGGGTGACATCATCTCACTAGTGGGGGACAAACTGACCACCTAAGCTATATCAGATGTTACACTGGTAATGGTTGCTTATGACATCACCAACTTTCAGTCTGCAAGTTTACCCTTGTATACATGTATTCATGAAAATGTGGCTCGGAATACATCTCCTGTCCCCCATACCTCCTCCTGGGAACAGTTGTAAGAACAGTTTGGAAAGTCTCCATTATCCTGTTATTATTCAGATCCACTGTCATTAGCACTTACAACCAACACATTTACACACTGGATGATATCCACACTGTGCACTGGTCTGTGGTTGGCTCAAACTACATCCTTGTGAGTTTATCAGCTGTGAGAATTTATAATATTGATATTGTTGCGCTCTCTCTCTCTCTCTCTCTCTCTCTCTCTCTCTCTCTCTCTCTCTCTCTCTCTCTGTGTGTGCGTGTGTGCGCGCGCGTGCGCGCATGTGCCTGCCTGCATGCCTGCAAGGGAATGAGAGTGAGTGAGAGAGAGAGAGAAAAAACAATTAACATAGTACTGATTATATTGTTGGTTGCTTTGTATGTGTAATATCAATGTAATACTGATTTTGTTGTTGATCTGTGTTTGTGTAAAATATGTATAGAGTAGGATGGTGTTCACATAAAAAGAGCAAACATGGTGGCTTAAATATTTCTGTTTTCTATTTGCATTGCCAGGGAAGCAATAGTAAGAGCAATGATTGCACATGTCAAATTCAGTATGATGTTGTGATTTTGAACAATTTCAAATTTTGAGCACATTTTGTCATGAACCTCTTTTAGATGTTGCATTTTAAAATTAACTCTCAATACGCAAAGTGCCTTGGTTCTAGCCTTCTGATGGCTGCATGACCGGTTTTACAGATAATGACCATTGCCTGTATTGTGTGCCAGCCAATCAGCTGTCACTGGGCTGCAAAATTTGACCGCTGTATTCTATTGCTGCATTGAAACGTAGCAAGCAGATGGTAGAATTAATTCTATCAAAGCATCACAATGATTAAGTGACAATTAAGTTTGTTTGTCTTTGCTTTCCTGTTTGTAACCGCGGAAAGAATGATTATAGAGGTTCAAGTTAAAAGCACAGGAAATGCACTAACAGCACACATGGCCAGCCACAGCACGTCACATCATAGTAGGACCAGTGGTAACAAAACCAGCCGAGGATAGTCTAGAGTGTGTCCTGTCATTGTTTTTCCTCTCTTACTGGCGGAATATTTGTCATGTTATTGAAGTTCTCCGAGATTTCAGGTAAAGTGCTGTTGTTGTTTCAAGTGAGTTCAGTGGTAATACTGATTTTGTAGTTGATGTGTGTGTTATATCAATATATTATATCAATATACAGTCGAGTCCATGTATGTCGAAACCGGATACCTCCAATTCTTTATTAGTCGAAATAAAAAGAAATAATAGTTTTTTTTTCCTTCTTTGCGTCTATTAATTATCCTTGCATAAGACGAAGTAATTAATGCCCATTTCTGATTAGTCCAACTGCTCAGCGCTGCCACAGAGGCAAAATCACCTCCTGGCGTCTTCCCCGCGTGGTACTAAACAACGCCGACGGCTTGAAAAACAAACAAGACGGTGCCGCGGATAGAGAGAGGCAATAAAACTGGACACTGCGAGTGCCAATAAGTAGCACAATAAGTAGGGCGTGTGTATTACACCACCGCTGATAAGACAGTAGGGGGAAGAGAATGCGGAAGGGCTCGGCTGGAAAATCGATCGATAATTAAACATCTCGGCAGCGTACATACACTGGCCCATTGCACTGTGACGGTAAATAAACAAGAGGATGTCCTCGTGACCTCCCCAGTGTGGTCGCTCGCTCGCGTACGGTTGACTCATCTTTATCATTTTCAACTTGAATTAAATTGAATTTGTCCTCTAAATAATGGCTTCCTCTAATCCTGTAAAGAGAAACCTCAAGACTCTTTCCATTGAGTCGAATATTAACATGCTCCAGGAAATCGACAGAGGTGCGATGTCGAAGAATGTCATAGCTGAGAAATATGGCGTTCCCGTTAGCACGCTTTCTACGATCTTGACAAACCGGGAACAAGTGGAAAAAGCGGCGGCCTCTTCATCTATTAAGCTACTACTCAGAGCGATTTCTTAGAAAAAGAAATAATCCCATTTAAAATACTTCCCCAATATGCCATCTTTAGTTACATCCCCTGTTGAATTACCCTCGTGACCTTCCCAGGGTGCTGGCTCGCTCGCATACGGTTGACCCGCGTGGAAATCGTTAGTCGAATCCTGATTTCTCCAACTCATTGGGGTGGTCCCAGCGAATTGGAGTTAAGCGGACTCGACTGTAATTTTGATTTTGTTTGTGATGCCATACATGCACAGTCAATATAAGACTGATGTTGGTCTTGATACCTGTGACAAGTAATCTTGTTAATGGCTTTAGCCAAACGTAAGAGTCAGCTGAGGTCTTTGTCTTTATATCTTGTTCCCTGTCCACAGATTTCAGGATATTGAATATTCTTGATGTAGACCTGTAGAAAGGTAGGGAGGGTGCAGACGAGGTGGGGTGACTTCCTCCACGTGCCGGTGAACTCCGGTAGCAGTAGATGATCCCACACAGGCCGAACAAAGTGCAGTTCTTGGTGAGGCGAAGAAAGGAGTTGGCTCTCTTGACGACAGTTTGCTGAACCGATACTCACTAGAAAAGGACGTCGCCCTCGCTGGAGCTATCGATTTTGAGGTTTATATGCTTACTCCCTTCTTCGTCTCGTTGTTCAGCACAGTAAGGGACTCCACTCCAGAAATTCCCCGGCACTGGTTCAACTCAGTCATATCTCACCGTCCCACATTGAGGCTGTCAGAATTCAACTTGTGATGTTGTTTGTGGATGACCAAGAGGACCAGACTGTGGATATTTCCTCTTCCTGGGGGAGATGGAGAGACTTATTATTTCTTATCTCAGCAAGCTTAGTGGGTTTTTTTAAAGAAATGATCAAAAAAGTGTTTTTTTTGCCAGTGTCAAAATGAGTCCATCTCACATGAAATATGACATCCCTCCGTTCATGTGGTTAGTAAACTATGTCACCAACGGCTCTACGTTGTATGGGGGTCGCACTATTGTCATAAAGGGGAATTACCCACACTGTTATTAGGGAGGCAGCATGGTTGTGCGGTTTGTGAGTCGTACTCAGATACTGAAGACTATCAAGTCTGAGATTTGTGTGTTTGACTCGCACACTGGACAGTTTACATTGTAGTGTCTTTGGGACAGTCACTTCACTTCTATTTCCTTACTTGACTCGGGTGTAAATGAGTACTAGGCTTTAGGGCTGGAGGGGTGGGGGGAGGGACCAGGACGCTGCACAGCTGGTGACCAGCACTGACTTTGTTATGTATTTCATTTGTAATATTGTGTATTTACATGTATGATGTATTTATGTATTATGAATGAGATGTATAACATTGTAAATCAATTCCCTACGAGGTAAATAAAAGTCATAATTTCTTTTTTTTTTTCTTTCATATTTTATTACACTGATAGAGTTACCTGGTGCAGTAGTATTCATGGGCATCACAGCAAAGCTTCCTGTGTCAAACTAGGGAAGAGCTGGTAAAATCCTTACTAATGATTCAAACTAGTGCTTGATTCATTTGCTGATAAATGGGGAAAGGAATCCTCATCAGTGTTTTTGTTTGATGGACTGATTCAAGGCTCGTACAGACTGAACCACTCAAAGCTTGGCAGAGCCTCATGAGTGTTTTGGTCTAAACTTTGGTTGGGATCAGTTCAGACCTCAACATTTTGTACCAGTTATACTCATGCATGGTCACATGATAAGGGTTGCCATCACCCTGATGCCTGGGAGAGGGAGGGGGCCTGCATTTTGCTTGATCTCAACAAATACATGTACTGTCTTATGACGGAATTGCCTTTATAAATTATAAACCCAAATTCTCAACCATGTTGGCAACTATGTACTGATCACACCAAAGAGGAGAAGAGATAAAACTATAAATGCGACTTATTATTCCAATGGATGACAGGATTTTCTTTCAACGCAAATAATTAGAAAGGTCAAACTTCACAACACAGGGGGTGCCAATTTTCTGGCTTTTTCGGTGGTGTGCTAGTGCGAGCATTGTTAGCTGACGGGCAGATGCTCCCTTGGGCCAATAACTCCTGCTGCCATACTATACTTTGGGGTCATTATTAAAATGGGTGAGCAAAATTAGGCAACACCAGCCATAAGTGATAAGAACCGGAAATAGATCTGTGTGCACATAGGCTTACCTTGTGTTTGTGTTAGTGTTGACTTCTGGCTGATCAGAAACTTCTGATTGAAGTGACAGGACAACAGTTAAAGTATTTATGATCGCAGTTTTAACCAGACCTTTTGTTTGATCAGTGGATGAAGGTATCTTTGATAAATCCTGAAATTTTTTGTTTGTGTGTACATTTCACTCTTCTCTTTGCGAATGGAAGTGATGATGGAGATCGAATTCAGCACTGGGAAGCGTGCACTTCCAAAGCCCCACATAAGAATGTGAACAATTTGGATTTGAACAGAGGAGCCAGGCTCAAAGGCACAATGTTCAGGGTATTAATAAGAGATGACATGTATATTATATAATATCTAGTTGTTGTTTTTTCCCATTCATGGTGAAATGTGTGCAAAACCAAGACCAACAAGATACTGGAATGATGTAGCAAGTCACACATTCCATGAATTATGGATTCTGGCATTTTTATCAAATCCAGTTGATAACCCTCACAGACAGGGGCATAGTGTAATGAATTGTATATCTATTTGTCACCAACGACTGTCGTAAGAAAACTCATGGACACANTCTCCCTCTCAAATTAATCAAAGCCTGTAATTGGCCGAATTTATTTGTGTGTAAACATGACTTTTTCAAGTAAATAAAGGTTACAGCAGACCAGCAAGTTCTTCAAGTGAACAGATTCAACAAAACATTGACGAAAATGTGTTCATGGTGTTGAAGTAAATCTGTTTTCTTCAGCAAAGTCAACCAGTTGCGGTGGTAAAATATCATAGAGGGAACACAGATACAGCATTTTGGGGTTTTTTTTTGTTTTTATTAAACCACACTAAAGAAGAGTAATGATTTGTAGAAACTGTTTCGACAGAACAACCAAGGATGTATTTACAACGATGCACTAATGTAATTCTCACTTATTTTACAATCCCAAATCTATGAGTAAGTATTTTTTCTTTATAAATAAAGTTGGTGTTAAGAACGTTCTAAAGTATTGGTGCACGAGATCAGAGTTTCGCAGATCACTATGGCAGAGAAGTGTGCGCAGCTTCTTGACTTTATCAAATTGTATCTTTTGTGTACTCCAGAAGTTGAAGCTCAACAAAATGATGGCCACCAACTATAATTCAATTTGATAGTGGAAGTTTTCATGAACGTCCTTTTGTAGTTGGAGAATGTGGCAAAAATTAGCAATAATATCTTTTCTTATAAATGAGGCAAAAATGTAACTATAACAAACACCACTTGCAAGTCAGCTTCCGCATCAGTCGCTGCCATTCTGGCTTGCCTACAGATAGATGCTTCCATTGTTCAAAATCGTCCATTTCATCCACCTGTCACTTGTCAGAACAAGTACTGTAAAAGTGGCCCAGCTTTCCTCTCTAAGGGACTTCTCTGAGCTCATCTGTTAACAGACAGTAGTGTTGGTCTGATGTGGGCGGAATAATCCATCACAGTCACAGGTAGATCCTTATCTCAGAGATATGCTATTTGCTGTGGTATTTTTCTGCTTCTTCAACCCAACACAACATTCAAAGATCACACACAAAGCAAGTCACAATGCCAAAGCAGTTTGTCTAACTCACTGTTCTATAATCAAGATGTATTGTTGCGTTTAATTTTCCAGTTAGTTCACTCAACATAGCACTGGATCTTCCAATGTTGAAACCCGAGCTATCTGGTAACTGCAAGGAACGAAAGGGGCTTCCTTTCACTCTGTGACTTGCCTCTTGAAGATTCTAAGCAATGGAAGTATGAATAAGCAAGGACGGCTGTGACTGATGCAGAGATGCCACTCTTCCGAGAATTCTCGGAAATCCGAGAACATCGGCGGCTCCGAGAATGCCATCCGAGGTCCTTCCGATAACCCATGGAGACTCTCGGAAGAAGTAAATTCCCGAGATCCGAATTTTTACAGGAAGTTTCGGTACGGCCGCCGTGTTGTTAGATCAGCATTCATAATACTGATGCAGTTTTGAGAATTTTACAGGAGAGCTTCATAATTATACTGTATTTTTATTAGTAAGGGGTGCACAATCTCAAAAAACCGCATATATAAATTTAGACACAGCTTTGTCATGTTTTGTGATAAAGGTACGAAACAGATAGGAAAATGCGCCACGCCTTGGTCCTTTGCGTGGATATAAAAAGTCAGTTTCGCCCAAAACTGCATAATATACTGTATTTTTAAAAATGACGGCAGAGTAGACATAGGCGTTTCAGTACGGCCGGCGTATGGATTAAAATCAATGAAAGGTCACTTCCGGCCTCAGTAAACGCGTTTCGTAAATTCCGAACTGTCGTGGAAGCCATTATTTTGGTTTTGAAAACTCATTTGCAGTTTGCAGCATGGAAACCACACGAGGCATGCAAATTCGGAGTTACGCTTTCCAGTGCACGCTTTCTTTTGCGCAAATTGCCTTATAGGCCTAGCTTCGGCAGCACTAAAACTGGTTAATAATAGCCCGTCGCTCTTGCTCGTCTTCCTGGGTCGATGTGTGAGCCGGTCTACTTCGCAAAACACGTAGATCTACGTTGATTTGCGGAAATAGTCTGAATCATTATATTTATTGAAAAGCAAGAGATCTAAGCAACTAAATCTTTTAATGACATCCTAGTAGTATCTAGGGGATTTCCAAGTGAAGCTTTCACTTATCAAGTTACAACCCAATCACTTCGAGAAAGAAGATTATGAAACAGCCTATCTTAGCCTTCAATATCTGATACTGACGAAGAACATGTTTGAATGACTAATTAGAAGAATCAGACTACAGTATGTGATGAGTTTTATTCAAACAGCTTTATCAGCTGCATGATCCATGATAATTAAAGGTTGGCAATTCAGCTTTCGATTTCTCTACTGTATAATATGTATGTCACTATGTGTCTTCATTTTTTAAAGAGACAGCTTTATTTTTTTATTGTCTAACATAGGTTTATTTAATTTAGGGATCAAACATGATTTGGCTCTTTGAAAGTAGAAGTTTCAGATTAGAGACACCAAGTCCACAAGATTTTCCGCGAAGCCGCAAAAGTTCCAGAGAATTTTACGAAAAGTGAGAGGCATCCCTGCTGATGTGGAAGAGCCAGAAATGAGAGAGCTGACTTGTGGACTGTTTTTGTAGTACTTATGTCTTTGCCTCATTTACAGTATTAGCATACGTACCACCATTTATTTTTTGCCACATTCTCTTCCAACACAAGGCCGTTGATATAAAGTTCCACTAACAAATTTGAACCTGTAGATGGTCGCAGCCATTGTCACCAAGCTTTCACTCCCGTTGTAACTAAAAAGAAAATGTTCTACAAAGGTTCTGTGCTCTGCCGACTTTCCTGTGGGGAGTAAACAAGCGCCTCAGTGGTTTTTTTGCTCTTTTGAAAAATTCATTAAGATGAGATCAGTGATCTGCCTATGATTTTGATGAATATATTCCTATCTCTTCTCTTAACTGTGATGTTCTCAAACTTTTCTCTTCTTTACATTGCATCTCTTCATCATCATCATCTGAAGCAGTGGAACTCAGGCCAAGCCTCCAGGACTCCAGTTACAGAGGTTTTCTTGTTAGGACCATGAAGATATCAAGCCTGGGTTTAATCCGCACGTCCTCATCAGCCTCATTTCCACAACGGGCAAGTTTGGTCAGTCTGGAAGAATACACCATATTACTGTATGTCTTGCAGCCAGTCAACATGAGGTCTATGGTGTAAACAAGAAACTGAGATATCAGACTAAGAGGATGGATTGAGCCATCCGGTATCCAACTTGTATTGGTTGCAGAAATCATGGACTAAATCATTTCTATACACAATATCATTGATTTTGTTGAGCAAATTTAATGGTCAGCAATTATGGATGCATTTGATATTTTGTTAGGCATGTTAAATGGATTACAGTATGTAGTA
>JAWQUT010000520.1:420842-437938 GCA_033807755.1 Ellobium chinense | reverse complement strand
TTTTTTTTTTAATAGAGTTCATGGATTCACCAAAATATTTTAATGATACTCCAAAAGTTTGTCACGATCCAATATTTTCATGGCTTCTAGTTCTATTGCGCTCGTGTGCAGTACGTTTCGGTACATTTGGTATTCTGTTACCTATATTTCTTTACCTCCATCGCTTTACTGCTGAGGCCAAAAGACTAGACTTCAGAGAAAGCCATCAATCTTCCATGATCCTATGATTATCAGTCAGTAGGATGAGGAGTTAGCATTTATCGACTACCCATCAACTGGAGATTTTAAGTTCATTACCGTGATGCGCCTGTACTTTTCTGAATCAGTGTATTTTGCATGCAACATTGCGCACCAAAGTGCGAAACAGAGCACATTTTCCTGTTGTGGGTATTGATCTTAAGGAAAGGCTGTCTAAAAATACAGGTGACATTCCACCACCGGATTCCACTAGATTAGTCACAGCAATACAATAGTTCGTATAGATAAGTTTTCAATATTTATGTCTCAGATATACGAAGTATGCGGAATTGAGGGAAAAGGCTATCTCTGACAGAGATGTAAGGGAATTAACTTAGAAAATAAAATGCCTTGCTGAGTGTATGCAGTACTGTGTCTTAAAGGCGAATGTGAAATAATGTTTTGAGACAGAGTTTCCAAAGATTACCAGCCATACACGAAAATTTTAATAAAAAAACGCATTTTGTACCACTCTGACGCTCAATTTTACATTCAAACTATACTGAATTAGAAAAGTACAGTGCGCACCATGTTGATGCACTATAATCAACAGTGGAAGAGTAGTCAGTTCTTTTATTTATTTTAGTTTTCATCTATATATTTGTTATCTATGGCTATATTCAACAGAGCGATGCTTGGTGCTTTCTTTTTACGTCACTATGCTGTTAAAGACTACTAAATGTTTGACCAATGGGTATTTGTGATGTTTTAGTTTTAAAAAAAAACAAAGAAACAACGCTTCATACTCAGGAAAAAGAGAAGAAAAAAATGTCTTGTCAAGATACATTGATTTAGATCTAGGGTCCCTGGCGCAATTTTACAACAATCCGTTCATTGGGAAAAAAATATACTGAAAAAAAATCTTGTTAATTTATTTGTGACGCCACTATAAGTAGGGAAAAATAGTTTTTATTCTTTGTTGTTGTTTATCCATTTCATTGTACTAGTTATTTATCTGCCCTCAAGTTGTTGTAATAATCATGCTTTTAAATAACTTATATATAATATCAAGAGTATAAATACAGTTTCAGAAAATTTAAAACAGTCCAGCGAAATTTAATCAAATGTGGCCTTATATTCTAGTGAAAAGGCCTAAAAAGTTGGTGTCGCTGGTGGTTATGGTGATGGTAGTGTGATGATAATAATGATTTGGTCTATTCACGGGGTTGATGTTATAATATGTGGCTCTTTTGTCATGAAATGCCAGTGTTGGTGATGACATTTCTGATGCTGGGCATAATAATAACTTCTCTCTCCCTCCTCAGCTACGTCATCCACTAAACCAGAGAGTCTTCAAGACAAGAATAGGAGAAAACGAGGTGTGGCTCAGCAACAGTCAGGTACTTCCTTACAGCAGCGAGTGGTTGATGGGAATCTACAAAACAAGAAAAGGAGAAATCAAGATTTGGATGATGAACAGTGGACACCAGGTGATCATTTTGTTTGGCTTGTTGATTCTCGTGGTGATGATGGTGGTGGTGGTGGTAGTGTTGCTGCTGCTGCTGTTGCGGATGATGATGGTGATGGTGATGATGTGGTAGAGGTTTGGCGGTGGCAGTTGTGTATATCCTCTTTGTCTCTGTACGTTGGTGGTAGTGGTGATGATGATGAATGATGGTGGTGATTAAATTATTATATCTAGTGGTGATTGTGGTAGTAGTGATATATGTTGTGATGATTGCTGTTGTGGGTGTGATCGCAATGATAATTGTCACGGTGAATGTGGTTGTGATTGTTGTTGTAGTGCTGATGGTGCTGTTGGTATTGGTAGGTTTGTGGATGAGGATGATGATGAAGATGGTGGTTATGCGGTGTAGTATGGCGATAGTGATGGTGATGGTGGTGGTGGTGATATAAGTGAAAATGATACTAATAAAGATGATGATAAATCCTGTATTTCTCCCCACAGCCCGTTATGAAGTAGATTATTACCAACAAGAAAGTGACTTGCATGACCACTGGAAGAAATGTAAGAAAAACCCTGACCACTCAGAGTTCATACCAGTATCACAGTTTAACCTTCAACACCTTCCTGAAGGTCAGCGTAATAATCTCGTTTGGGATTGCATCCAAACTGTTATCTTCTTGACTGTGCGACTCACAGTTGGATATACAAGTGAGTGTAGACCTGATGATGACGACAGCGCTTTTGATGATGGCCAGGACTTGAGATATACGAAGTACGGTCGGATTGGAACTGGAATGGTGTGTGGAGTGTACGGGAAGTTCACAGAGAAGTACAGTCAAACCTGTCCTTGTACAGAATGCCAAAAATCTCCTGACAAGGCCAAGAGACAATGGGGCGAGTTTGAGGTGGAAACAGCCTCTCATGTCGTCTACACGATGAAGAGTGTAGAGAAACCAGATGTGATATGTGGTTTGATGATGATGGAGATAAAGACAAGTGTCTCAAATTGGAGGGTGTGGAGGTGGTGTACAGTAACATCAAGAAAGATAGGTGTGAGATGATGTGTATGACCCATGATGAAAATGTCTACAACAAGATGGCGGAGATGATTTGTCAGCAAGAGGAGTGAAGGTGGGGGGAAAGAGGAGAGTAAAATAAAACTGCGATGTGCACATAAATGTATACAATTGAAGTTGTGTATATTGTACTGATTTTTTTTTGTTTATTTTTTTGGGGTTTTTTTTTGTTGTTTTTTTTTCCTCTAAGCAGCTTGTTCGTTATTTTTCCTTCCTCTTGGCAAAAATACGTATTGTGTTTTGTTAGAAAAGTTATTATGCAAGAATTATCACTGTGTAAGTGTGAAGTAAAGTGTTTGGCGTATGCCTAATAAAGATTTGAACTTTGAACTTTGTATAAGCCACCCACACGGCATGTATAAGCATATGACGGTGGGGGAGATGAGTGGTGAAGAGCAGGCTTTTCCTTGCAAGTGGAGTTATACAACTGAGACATGTGAACATGTCCCGGATCAAGTGGTGTTCCAGTCATTCCACTGGAGAAGTTGGACGGGCCAGAGTTGCATGGTCTTATTAGTCATTCAACCCACAGCTGATGTAAACAGAAAGGAGAAAATCACTGTGGTCATCTCGGCTTGAGGTTAATGTAACAATGTTGTCTGTAGCAATCTCACTCCTTGTGTACACAGGTAAACAACCTTTCACAACTTTACACTGACCTACACACTCAAACAATCATCATCTTCATCATCATCATTTTCTTCTTCGTCATCATCATCATCATCATCATCATCATCATCATCATTATTATTATTAATGTTATAATCATCTTTTTTATCATCATTATTATTTTTACTATGATCATCCTTTTATCGTTATCGTTATCAGTATTATTGTCATTGTCTTCTTCACATTATCATTATTGTCATCTTTTTTTACTATCGTCATTTTCATTATCATAATCATTATCATCAAAAACATCATGTTGTGCTCATGCGCATTTTCTTCAAGGACAAGCAGGAAGGATAAAGGAATGGAAGTTTCAGTTTTTATTCTTTCAAGTTCTATCATTTATTCTTGTGAGCATGAGAGAATGTGTGTGAGTGTGTTTGTCAGTGTGTATGTGTGAGTGTACATGTGAGTGTTGTCTGTCTAAGAGAAGGTAAAAGAGACAGTGAGTGAGTGAGTGAGTGAGTGAGTGAGTGAGTGAGTGAGTGAGTGAGTGAATGAGTGAGAGTGAGATAGAGAGAGAGAGAGAGAGAGAGAGAGAGAGAAAGTGAATGAGACAATGCAATAAAAGTGTTTGTCTACATGGGAAAGTGAAAGATCACATCACCGTCACCCATGTTCTAAACTGAACTGCAGTGCAGCCGAACATCATACTGGACATAACCTAATTCCGATGACCTAGGTAGACCAGTACACAAGCTTCAAAAGATTTCCGTGTTTGCATCACCCATACTGTAAACTGCAGTACAGCAGAACATCATGTCCGACGCACCACCCATACTGCAGTGTGAATGCTGCAGTAGCAGTTTGGTCGTTTGCTTCACATAATAACCCCGCAAATTCAAGGGTGCTTTGACTAGTTTTGAGATAAAATTATTCCCAAGATCAATGCCCGCTTCGGGAAAATGCGCATTACGTGTGTTTAAGCACTTCATGATTTAGAAAAGGGCAGGGTACACCACAGTAATGTGCAGTAAATCTACAAATGAAAGGATGGTCAATCCCCTTAAGTCTTGCCTATGCCGGTAATATTACATCGTAATAAGAATAATAACGGTGTATGTTGTTGTTTTGCTGTTTTGTTGTGTTTTTTGTTGTTGTTTTTGTTGTTGTTGTTGTTGTTGTTGTTGTTTTTTTGGGGGGNGGGGGGCAAGTTAGAAGAATGAATGTACTACAATCGTGACTCAACAAAATGAACCTTAAAGTTCCTGTGTGTTTTTTCCGAGGATCGAATATTTCCAGATCATCGGATTAAGCCTAAAAAATGAGAAAGGTGGAAGTCTTATATTTACACGCTGACTGGATAACTTGGAGATCACAGCGTCCTTTCTGTCAAAAAAATACTTGTATGCACATGAATATTAACCTCCCCTTGTCATACATGTGATGTTATTTTTGTTTCTTCTTTTTGCTTATGCTTTATAAACTCCTTTGAGTTTATTTTTTTTCTTTTGATGCCGCTGTAATAAAGATCATTATAGAAGATGTGGACAAATTATATTATCTATAAAGATACCACTGGCATATCAGAAGCGCCCAATAAATGTTCAAAGCCCTGGACTTTTATCTCACGTCTTTGTACATCACTTCTTACAGCACTGTGGCCGTAGATTTTCATACCGGTTTAGGCTAGGGTGGGTGGATAAATTCGTCGTCTTCCACACGAAAGGGCGTATCCCGATTTTTGACGGTTTTGAGTTATCACCACCAGTACGTAGTGCTATCTCAGAACTATGTTCACACGAAACGGCGTATTGCTAGCTCAAATAGTAAGGAAGATATAGCATAAAATTCCTAAGGGCTTAAGCTAACTATCAATATGATCAAATCAGACGTAAATCGCTCTCCTTAAAAACGTGAAAAACAGGGATACGCCCTTTCGTGTGGAAGGCGACGAATTGAGTTTCCTTATATCTGTGGCTTTTGCTGCAGTTTAACAGACAGGCAGACAGACAGACAGACAGACAGACAGACAGACAGACAGACACACAGATACGAACGGATGAAGAAACAGACAGGTGGCAGAGAGGAAGACTTACAGACAGATGGACAGACAGTCAGACAGCAGGAAGGAATGCAGACAGGCAAACACACTGACAGTCAAACATTAGAGAGGTGGCACAGACACAGACAGACCGGGTGAGAAACACACAGAAAACGAAACAAATAGATACACAGACACCAACAGACAGGCAAGATGAGAAATACACTCAGACAGAGAAACAAATAGATACACAGAAAGCCAGACACCAACAGACGGGCCAGATGAGAAATATACTCAGACAGAGAAACAAATAGATACACAGACAGTTAGACACCAACTGACAGACGAATTTAATGACACAGACAAGACTTCATCGTCGGTTTATTCTTGAATTAGATATGCAAGAAAATAAACTCACAATCCCCCTCATTCACCTCATCCGTCACAATAGCTAAATTGTGCTTTAGCATTCATCCTACTTATAACTCTAGACCCTTCCCCCTACAACTTACTTAAAATCTTTTACCATTTATGTGGTATCTATCCATGTGGTATATCCCTTCCTTTTATCCATGTGGTATATCCCTTGACTTTATCCATGTGGTCTATTCCTTCCCTTTATCCATGTGGTCTATCCCCTCCCTTTATCCATGTGGTATATCCCTTGACTCGAATCAGTCCTTACAAAAAACATTGAAAGGGAATTCCTATATTTTATGAAAGCGTCACTGGACTTGAAATGTCAGCTCTTCCTTGATAAAAAGTCTCAGCCATTCAGTAGAGTGGTTTCCAACGTTTTCTTGGGGTAACCCCCGTCTCATGCAGTCCTTGCCTCTGAGTCGTCAGGTCCATATTCTCATCCCGTACACACAGACTCCATGTTGCAGTAGGTGTCACCTATGTGGAATGCAGACGATCGCAATCTTATATTATAAAATATAGACTGTCACAGGAGAGGGGGGTTNGGGGGGGGGGGGAAGCTATGTTTATATCAGTGTAAAGTCGCAAGTGAAATTATTTTACAACTAAATAATGAAGATTATCAGTTCGCATGTAATGTAATGTCTGTGAACTGATAACAAAACTTCGAAATGTTACTAACATGTTGTTACTTTACTGTGTCGATGTTTTACGAGACCCTAAAGTAGGTCAGTATAAGGGCCATATATATATTTTGGAGTTTCAAGTTTATTTCGAGGGATGCCGAAAAGATCATGGGGTCAGCTTTGTACAAGCCCACCTGAGTCAAAGATAAAAAAGGAAAGAGAAAAATTATATCAAGAGCTTTTCCGGAGTCCGGTATTTCCCAAAGTTTATTTGCCACATATAAATTACATAATACCCTCCCCATGAGATCATATGCACTTAAACGTTTTCTTAAAATAAATTCAGAATAAAGGCGACAGTCGGTACTGAAAATCATGGTTCTAAAATTCAGGTTTTAAGATACGCTCTTAAGAGATCAGCCAGTATTATTAATTGCTCTTATTTTTTTCTCTTAACAGTTTGCATGTCAGTCATTATTGATGTTATTGCAAATGAACTTAAGGAATGAATTTCTACCAAATGATGGCACTCTTCGGGATGCAAACTTCGTTGTTCTCAGTAATATTAGAGGTGGTTGAGTATACGGAATTTACAGATGACCCTATACTTACACTTGATTTGTATCCAGTGTTGCCACATGAAGTTTCCCGGCGACATGTGTCATGGTTAAGTAGATCAGTATGTTGATAACATCTGAGGGAAGTGCAAGTCGGCACTGGGCTCTGTCTTGCAGAATTTCTATGCTGGACAGGAAGAGAAACTCATGAATTTGCAGTACATATTATGACGACCTACCACTCTAGCGTGATGTGCAACTATTCAGAGTGCAGCGCAGTTTCATAATTTATAATATCTACAGTATTCCATAGTAGGTATGAAAAGTGTGGATTAATTACATCTGTATTGAATGGATAAAGTTACATCTTTCCAGAGGTTGTAATACAGATTACATGGTGTGCAACTTATCATCACAAGTGATTTGAAAAGCTATGCAAACTTACACAGCCAAGAGCTGTATGGTGCATTTTTCTCCCTTGAGGATGATCTCAAAACAGCTGTCATTTGCGATAGCACCGAATGCTTGACACCAGATTTCACCCAATTTTCTACGTTATTTAATGTATATTCTTATTAAAGCTTTTCTGGATTATCTGTCTGGACACAAAATGACTTCATTTCTATTCAGAGAGTTTGTTAGTTACTCTTAATTATGCTTCAGAATGGAGGAGTCAGAAAAACCACAATAAGGGCAGGCATAAAGGTTTCTAAGAAACATAGATGAATTCTGGATGCTAACAGTTTTAACACAAAAGGCAATTGTCCTTGATCGGCATTGGCACCAAACCTCTACGCTCAGAAGATGTCCTGAATATTATTTTTGTAAATAATTACATCAATCTCTAATCCAGAAATTCATCGTGAGCCAGTATTGCTCTGCTCATCTTTTCAGCATGTGGTTTGCTATGTCTGTTTTTCCAACATGTCGATCATTGTCTTAACCTTTCCAGACATTTCCTGGTCATTTTTATTCAGTTACCCTTTCTTTTTTTTATTCGTGCGTTTTGCTGGGGTTTTTTTTGCACCACATTCTGTATGGAAAAACAGAGGGTTTGGGTAACTTACTGCCTACGAATTCTTTCGAAGGTGGCCAGCTGAGAACATCTGAACGTGTTGAAAACATATACGGGAGTAATTCTGTAGAAGGAACAATATTTTGTGAAATAAAAATTCACATTTTATCACATGGTCTTATTGTGTACACGCTGTAGAGTGGTATCTCAGTATTAGTATTACTTCCTAACCCCCCCCCCACCCCCCGCCCTAGAAAAATGAAATTATTTTATTGTCCTAGTGTAAAGATCAGGAAATTCGATTCTCCCACTGCCGCTGGGGACTTCTAATAGTGTCATTAATATTATACAAATTATGAAGCTCGTAGACTTTTAATTTTTCACTTTTCTCTAGAAAAGAGCGGCTGGGGAGAGAAATACGGGCTAAAGACTACCTTGTATTGACTGGAATTGAAACTCAGGATCAATATAAGTACATTAGACTGGCACCCTCATGTTGTTTTCCAGATGAATGTAGTACATACCAGTTACTGAGCAAAAATATTAGAACGCATAAGCTGAGTAACTATGGCAACATTGTTCAGATTACTGGCTCACCATTTCATGTCTTCCTGCGCTCATAGTGCTCACCAGCTTAGAACTGTTGGAAAGGAATACTGCCAAGTTCCACGACTTACAGGGACAAGTATTACTCTGCTCTTAAGCCCACATGTACAGGTTTACACGCCGGCTGCCTAAAGTTGTTCTGAGTTACGACTTTTATTTTATCCTTGCGGAGGAAAGAAAGGAACGTTCTTTTATTCTATGGATGATCCATCGTAAATTCTAAGCAACGGACGTATAAGGTTCTTAGCAAACCAAGATGGCTGCGATTGATGCGGAAGAGTCAGAAAACTGTGGGCTGGCTTCCGAGTGTTGTTTGCAATACTCATGTCTTTGTCGTATTTAGAAGCATACATATCATCGCTGATTCTTGCCACATCTTCCTTCTACACAAGGTTGTTCATGAAAAGGTGCACCCACAATTAGAAACAGAAATTAGAGCGGAAAAACGTACCTCTGATCTTGAGTATTAGATCTGCTCACATAGCTTTGCCGGCACAGAGGCTTTCTTTGGATGGAATCTAGAAAGCCATTCTCCACCATTTTGCTGCAGACATAGTTTCAACAATTTTAATCACAGGAACCGTTTTTCTGACAATCCCATTACCTTTTCCATCTCTTTTCCGCATCATCACCTTTATTACCGCCGCTATCACCACTTCCATTGCCACTTTAACCACAACAACTAACTACATTACAACTACGGCCATTCCTCCTCTACCTGCTACAACTGCCTGCTGTTTCTGAAATTGTTACTAATGCCACTTCCACCACTGCTCCAGCTGTTTAGCATCGACATCAACAACGACTGATGCTGGTAATAGCAAGAGTAGTGGTATTGACAGCTGTAGTAGTGATGCTGGAACTGGTGTAATTGTTGTTACCCGTTGTAGTGGCGGCAGCGGCGATGGCAGTTGTGGTAAGGGTGGTGTTGATGGGTATTGTAGGAATAGTATAGTTGTTTTGTTTTGTTTTTTTTTTTATTTTGGTGGTGGTGGGGGGGTGGGTTTAATAGTCAGTAAATGTTTATTGTAATTAAAATTGTTGCAGCTACTATAGTTTCTTTGATGGAGAATATCGTCGTCGGAATGATAGAATCGGCTAACTGCATTTGAGGAAACTTTACAGGAGAGCGAAAAAACTGTTTCATTTATGACATGGCAGGCAGTTTTGGCTGAACCTCACATATATGTTATTGTTTGAAGATAGGAAAATGACTATTGTAAGGTGTCATCATATGTTTTCATTTAAAGAGACTTTTGACGGTTAGCCGACTGTGAGTAGACAGTTCGGGAATGATAGAATCGGCTAACCGCCGTGCTGCTGGTTAGACGAGCCTATCATTCTCGCCGCCACGAGAAACGAATGATTGTGGGAATGATAGATTCGGCTAACTGTTGCCGGGCGTTAGGCGTTATGTTTATTGTTATTATTGCACTAACAACAATGACGAAAACGACTTCAGTGAGATTATATTATTGCAGTACTGTAGTTCAATTAGAATGTCTCTATACAGTTTAGCAAAAATACTATGATGGGTTATCGTACTGGCAGAAAAAAAAAAAAAAACAAAACATTTATTTCAAATACCTTAACTACAGAGAAAATAAACATGGCATAATAAGGACACTTCACTGGGCTTGCAAAAAAAAAAAAAAACCCCAAAAAGAAACTCTGGAATCGATATCTTTAAATATAAAAGATGGTAAGAACAAAGCATCGGAAAGCATGGCGACACAATGATAGTTATAATCACTTATCGTTCAATGACCAAGCGATTCACGATTTCATTCTTCATACAAACGCATAAGCAGAGAAGCTTTTAAAAGGTTAACGGTAAAAAAAAAACATGTGAACGAATGTCTTAAGTTGTCGTAGAAAGGGTAACAGTCATGTGGAATCACTTTTTAGAGTTCCTGCAAATGTTTAAACTTACTGGCTTGGATTGTCAGTTTATTACTGTATGGGGGGGAGGGGTATCGCAATGTCTGTCGTGTGGCCTCGAGCTTTGGGAAGCTCCTGCCCGTCCTGATCAAAGTTCAATTTGAAGTGAATGACCACATCTGATGAGTACTTCAGAGCACGAATATCAGTGACAACGGCATCGCCCTTACGTCCGCCTGGCCTGATGCTCTTGTAGCGACCCACTTTGGTGTAGTCCTTGAAGAAAGAATGATCACACCACATCACCTCATAAGGTTTGGGCGAATTCCTTGCCTACGTTGTTGTAGTCATGAGGGACATAAATGACTGTGTTTTTAAACGAACGCTTAATCACACTGTGGACACTGTCCACTTCCATCTGAGTGTGGCCTTTGAAGAGGAGTTTCTGCTCTATGGTGATGTTCCGTGTTTTTGTGAGGTCACTCAGCGCGTTGGCAAGAACACTATTCCGGTTTTGGTACGTGCAACCGTCGCTTTAGATTATGAACTTATGAAATCAAACTTGCCTTGATGACACATAGTGAGCGATGCAAGAAGAGAACTCGTTTGCTGATAAGCCTCCTTTCCCCTCATGCCAGACGTAACACATGACATAGTATTACCGACTAGCCAAATCAAAAATGGTGAAATTGTGAATGGTCAGCTTAGTCTTGTAGTACAGTGCTGAAGCTTTTAGGCTTGGGCTTGGAGCCAAAAGTACACACTGGAGGTCCATCGCAATCACACAAACTCTGTCCTCATTTGAATTGTTCTTTGTGATTGATACCAAAGCTTTCAGTTTATTGGTGTCCGATTCCCTCCTCGCTCTGTCTATCTGATCTCTGTGTGATCTCTATTCTTCTTCAGGAATGTTGTCTGCCTCATAGGAAACACAAAGATCGCAGTGGTCTTTTTTGGGCTGGAAGAATGATAGATTGAATTGTTCTGCCAGTAAATTATAGATTTTTCAGTTTGAATTGTTCTGCTAGTACCTTCTTACACAATGGCTTCAGATTTTGCTCTTCACACTTTTCAGCATAGAGATTGTAGAGCTCTAGCATTCCTCGAATAATTGGTTCCAATTAATGCGAAGGCATTTTAGGCAATGGATCCAAAAATTCCTCAGTCATGAAACGCATTTCCTCCTTCGCTCGTTCACAGTATTTATGTCCAGAAGATGGCAGTGTTGTCGTGCTTACATTTGCAAGTGATTTGTCTGAATCTTTCATAACAGATCCAACAAAATGGTTAGTTAGAGCTGTGGTCGCCAGGAACAATGACTTGCACACTTTCAGTTTCAGTCCTTTCTTTTTGAGGAGGTAGTCATGGGTAGCAGAGGGTCTGGAAGCTTCTGAACTCGGTCATCTCGTAGAAGTTTGGTCAACAAGACCTTTGACGAAGCATTCTTTTTCGGACCTTGAAAGGGGCCAAATATAGCAGAATATACCATCCCTGTCTTCCTCTGTAAACTGATGGCACTGTGTGTCTTTACTTTTAAAATTTTGCATGAGCACCTTCCTTTCATTTGTCGCGCTGGCTTTTCAGTGCCATGACAAACGTACTCCTGTCCTGTTTCACGTAGATGTTTTCTTTTGCTTCCTGTCCATTCACTCGGGCCTTTCCTCTTTGTCGCGCGGTATCGTTGTCTTCTAGTTCAGCAGCTGTTTGTATGTTGATTTCTGATTCAACTGCGATGTTGATTCTGGTTTGGCTGTGCCTAAGAATTCTGGAACAATGGACGAAGGCTGCACAGGAACATGGGCATCGACATTGCGTGGAGCTGATGGTAAGGGCTGTTTTTGAGATGAAGTAAATGAGTCGTGCAGGATTGTCGGGCGATTGATTTATACAACGAATTATGACATCGGGATGAATACCTCAACTAACTAGAAACTGTAGTTGACAACACCAGTATTCGTTATCGGCGAATAATATAACGCTTATAACACATGTCCCACCGCTCAGGTTTCAGATAGCCGATCCTATCATTCCCGGCTACTCGAAGCGCGTAGTTAGCCGATTATAAAATTATCAAAATTAATGTTTTTCCACTGCTCTGTGTTTTCTGAGATTTTTATAGGATGTAAAGGGTTGCATGATGATTCATTTTAGCCCAAAAAAAAATTTTCAAAAATTTTGCAGTTAGCCGATTCTATCATTCCGCCGACGATATCTTTGTGTAGATCCTGTTGAAGAAAAGTCACTCCAACTCAATGAAGTCATGTCAGAGTTCTGATATCCTCAGGCAGATAAGGTGAGTGGTGCTTAGTCTGTCATCAAGTGGAGAAACTGACCAGACACTGTGAAATGAAGCGATGAAACAAATTACTATAATCATGCAACAGTTCCAAGCTTAATTACTTACCAACATAATCTTACGCTCTCAATTTAGTTCTTACACCCACCCGTGGACACATGTACTGTAAAACGGTTTCAGATGAGATGGTCTTCCTTTCTTGCTGATAAACTGATATCCATTTTCTGATAGACCAAGAACGTCAAACATCAACAGCTTTTTGCTGTACCATGCAAAGTAGTAGCAGAAAGTAAAATATTATATTACTGCATTGTTTTTCTTTTTCGCTAGGATCTAATATTTTCAAAAAGGTCGTGAATGGATGTTCGCGAGGACTTCTTTTTCGCAAACCCTGGATGAGAATTTACTCATGTGGTTATAAGAACATACTTCTACTACTTCCAGCGTGACTGGCAATCCGTCTCTATGTTAATACAAAAACACACCATAATCGATAATGACCAAATAATAACAAGGTTGCAACTAGAAATAAAAGCATTTGCGTTTTGTTACACACTACCAGTAAAAAGTTCCTTGAATTACTTGATTACTATTTTTTTTTTTGGCTGGATATAAATTTCAAGAATGAAGCTCAGTTAGCAAAATACAAGAAAACTGGGTATTCACAAACAAACAAATAAGTATACACTATATTCCAAAGGATGACTTAGACTTTTCAAATGTAAGAGGCCATCAGCTGATGCCATTAGGTTACTGTCTACAGAATGCTCTAGTCCCAAATCCATTATTCTCCATATCAAATTATAATTCAGTTTCAACACCTTACCAACCTGGGATTCTGAATTGGTCCTCAAGTTTTTCTTGTACAATTTCAACTCTGTCATGGACCTGTGTGGCACGAGTTCCTTCTCCTTGGTCTCCTATTGTAAGGGCATGTCTCGACCACTGGATTACAATTGGCTGCAAACTGTAGGGAAAAGCTCAACACCAAACCCTTTGTGAAATGTGTTTTTGTTCAGCAAATTTATGATAATGTACCGGGCCGTTATTCTCCCTTACACACACACACACTAAGGCAGTTTAAATGTACACTTCTAGTTTTTCGTATTCAATAATTTCCCCAAGAACTTTTAAGCATTCTTTAACAATACAGTATGTACAGTCCACTCTGAACGATTGTGGAAATAAAAATCTACAGTGCAGCTGTTTAAATCTCTATAATGTATGATGTACATGAAGAGATCAAATCGTAATACTTGCAAATAGACATGTGACTTCATGGTCTTCTGAAGTGCGCAAATTTAATCATTTCTGAGTAGGTATACTGGCCAAATATTCAAAATTACAATAGGGTCCATTGACTTAAAATTTGATTCTCTTTCGTTTAACTAGGTTATCTGAACTGCAGGCCATGTTATGACTACTGGGTCCTCCAGGAAGTCGTTCATGTACTCTGTAGTTGACTTCCGTGTTTCCTGTTCATCTATCGGTTGGTGGTATTTTCTTGAAGTAGGGGCAATCCTTATGTAAGTAGAAGACTGGACTATAATATATTCCTGGGGAATAATTTACTTAACTCTGGAGCAGACTGCAACACTACATTACCAAGTTTTGGTTTCAGTGATCACAGAGCTGTCATCCTTGATATTATATTTTGTCCTAATAGGAAAAAGGCTTCTTTCTACAAAATGAATGTCAATCTTTTAAAGGATACAAGAGACGTTTATATGACAGAGAAAATGTTAAATGATACTCATTTAGAACAAAGCAGTCTAGACCCACATATGAGATGGAAAATATTAAGAATAAGAGTAAGGGAACACAGTCAATAATTATAGTCGCCATTTTGTCAGATTAAAGGGGAAACAACGAATAATTTATTCACATAACTTAACCACCAGAGAGAGAGAGAGAGAGAGAGAGAGAGAGAGAGAGAGAGAGAGAGAGAGAGAGAATTAAACAATCGGGTAATAAAGATACTGAAAAAAGTATTTTACAGGTGAAGACAAAACTCGAGATCTATATGATGAATGAAACTAAAGGAGCCCAGATCAGAGCAGGTATCAAGTGGTTTGAGGAAGGTCAGAAATGCATGAAGTATCTAGTATTTTCTTAACTTGGTGAAATACAGATCACAAAACAATTTCATATATTCAGTTAAACAGAATGATCGAACAGTCAGAGACTCTGTAGATGTGATGGAAAATATTGTTTCTTATTTTGAATCACATTACTGTGAACATAAATCTGAGATTGACATTTACACAAAATGTGATACTTTCTTACTTAAATTGACCGTTCCCAAATAAACTGAAGAAGAGGTCAATAGCTATGACATTGAAGTGACAGAACGCGACATACTAGCCGCATTAAAGAACATGAAAAATAGATAGGCCTATGCTCGACGCTTGTATGGGATATCAACAGATTTTTATACGGTATCTTGGAGGAGTGATACCAAGAAGCCTCTAAAACGTCCAAGTGGCATATTGATTACATCTTTAGAAATGGCATTGTTTCCGATGCTGAATGAAAGGAATTTATCACAGTTTGGTTAGTATACAAACTTTAAATCAATATGAAGCCAATACTATGTCAGAATATTTTCCATTTCAATTATACATTGCTGTGGGCTCTTCTTTCGTACACCCGCCGACTCAACGGGTAAAGAAAACAATTATTTTGGCTCTTCCCACAAATCCGTTACTTCCTGTTTACTCTCGATTTCGGATTTCAATTTTTTTTTTTCTCCGCAGACCTCGCAGAATGGGCACTAATGTAGAAGTGTGGTCCCGTCGCCTTTATTAATAAACAGTACTGGCCAGGGAGGTATCGATTACGATTACGATAACGATGACGTACTATATATAGCTGAAAATCAGGGGTAGTCGTGATTACTTAGAGATTATAGAACTGCCCAGGCCATAAGTTTTGTACGGGGGGTGTCGAATATTCTTATCACTGGAATCGATATTAATACATTCTCATGTGCCAAATAAACAAAGCCAAATCAAAAAAATCAAAATACGGCCAAACAAAAATTAAACATAAATTAAAGTGGAAAAGTTTCAGAAACACTTTGAATGAACGATACTACCATAAAGATCGAGCAAAGTAAGGCCAAACAAAAGCAGGCCAAAGAAGCCCAGAGGGGAAAAGAAAAATGTTGAACAAGTAACTTCAACAAGAAAAATATAAGAAACTTTGACAAATATCATTGACATGTCATTACCATTATTAAGGCAGAGGATACCACTGGGCCAAGTGCTGAAGAATGTTCTGCAGAGCCTCCTGATTTGTCTTGCCATATTTTTGTCTCCACATAAATTCATCCAGATGTACCTCCAGCATTGAATTGTGGACACCACACATGGCCTTAAATCTTTTTTTACAATTCTTCCATTCTATATGGTTAGTACATGCTCCTGTGACAGGGTCCACGAAATTTTGGTCATGGATGACTACTAAATGTTGATATGCTGGATTGACAGGTAATGTACTACTATTGTTGTAAGATGGTAAGCCGTCACTATGAATGATGCTTCCAGGAGCAATATATTGTTGAACAAGTGGAAGTAGAGTCGCAGCTGATTTGTTTGGGATCAGATGAAGGAATCCTTGCCCAGTTCCTGGACAAATCCCCCCAAAAACCCAACGCTGTTCGACTAGATGGCCGACGTTATTTTTTCTTTTAGCCACCAGACTTTCATCAATTTATACTACTTGTCGTGGACCACCAATTTGATAGGGGTTGAGGGTAAGGGCATGAGAGCAGATGTCCCTGAAATACGCAAACCACTTTACTGCAGTATGCTCTGTTATCCCAGTCAGATCTGTCACTGTGGTGACAGGGATTTTATAAGACCATAGAAACAAAGTTCAACTATTGTCCTAAATGGAAGGTGACTATTTTCCCAAAAAGATCCCTTTCTCAGGGAAACCTTGTGGCCCTTATGACTGGGGCACCGCCAGACACGTTCCTCGTCCCTATCTGTTTTGACAAGGCTGAGCTGGCTCTGGCAGGTTGTACAATTAGGTGGTGTCCTTCTCAGGACGTGATGCTGTCGTAAATAATCTATTGCAGTATTTTCATCACGGGCATGCTCATACAGCAGCTGAAGAGCCATTTGTAACAGAATGCCGCGTTTTACAATTTTTTGCCAGGAACATAACTGACAGCGCCAAACAAATAAAAGAATAATATTCATTTTATTCTCGATTTCATCTCCCTTTAACATAGGTAAATATTATTTTGGCATCGAAGTGCCAATCAGGCACAAAAAACAAAACAAATTAATGAGGACATTGATTTTTTTTTTTT
>JAWQUT010000520.1:393210-408535 GCA_033807755.1 Ellobium chinense | reverse complement strand
TCTCTCTCTCTCTCTCTCCCTCTCTCTCTCTCCCTCTCTCTCTCTCTCTCTCTCCCTCTCTCCCCTCTCAATCTCTATCTTTCTATTTTGTTTCTCTTTCTCTCTTCATAAGCTTTGTTTTTCATCCTCTGGCGGGGGGTCCGCATTAAGCGCAGGGCCCTGGGCAAGTACCCACTTTGCCCATGCCAAATCCATCACTGCCTCTCAATCAGGAAGCAACAGGGCTGATATAGTGAAGATGAAACTGTATTCTTAATTCTTTATGAAATAAGCCGAGAAAGCGGTCAGATTAAAGCTGGTCAGGCTGATTTTCTCGTTTATTTGATAAACAACACTGTGTGACAGCCTATAAATATTATTGCGGTTATTATGTGATTTTAAATAATAATACATCATTTTGACCTTCCATCGAACTATGAATACATCTAGAAAATGTCAGGCGTGTGAATCTATTCTAAATCTAAGCTAATATCGCCGCAATAAAAAAACATGAAAGATCAGGTAGATCTAAGTCTGTGAAATTTGACAACAGCTGTGCTTTCTCGCAATCAAGACTGAACAATCTGTAGTCTATTGTCATAATATACGACATCTACTAGATATCTCGATCTAAAGTCCGTCACAACCGCAGTCTTTGAAAACAAAGCAGATAGGCAAGGCAGGGAAATAGAAAGCTAGACATAGTGCCCAAAAAAATCTGTTTCTTAGCTGACAAATTGAGATAGGAGGCCATTGAAATTTTGACCCCTGTAAGTCCAATCGTTTAAGAAATATTTGCAAGAACGTTGTTTCATAAATTCTGAATTCTAAACAATACTGTAGTGTTAGCTTCTGGACTACCTTTCGATATTCTCTTTCTACCCTGTTATCATCTTTGCAATTTTATTGCATGGCATCATTGTCTTTAAGTAGATGCTTCTAAAGCAGTTCTTGACTATTCTCTTTTGCGTTTGTTGCCCGTAGGCAGTGTTTACAAAATGTTTCTTTAATATGTACATTTGTAAGTTTCATACTGTACAGCAGTGTTCTTCATCATTCCTGACACAAAATTTAAAAATAATAACAGGACAGTCAGTTTTCTTAACAAAATCTACAATTTTTATTGAATATTTATGAAATTTTCAGGATATTAGGACGTTTTTATGCATGACTCATGGTGAAAGTTTCAAACAGATACATAAATGATAAATTTTTGCACACCTAAATGCGCAATTTATATGAGTATGCCATTTCAGAAATGTGCACAATTTGTGCACAAAACGGATATCGATGTTGAGTCTTCAGCAAGTGAACCCGTTGTTGACCCAAATCAATTCTAATTTCTAAAATTTCATCTCCCTTGCTTCTGTCAATATGACCTGGACGAAAGAGAAGAAAATTTTTGTTGTTGAAACGTATTTCAAAACAAGCTTTATGGCTCAAACAGGAGCTCTTTTCCGACAAAGGTTTGCCTGCCGGTACAATCCACCTAGATAGTAGAAGTCGAATGTACGCATGGGTCGAACATTTTAGAGAGGAAGGAACTGTAGAGAATCTCAATCAAAAAGGTCCAGACGGCACAGTCCATTTAGGTCGACTACGTCAAGCGCGATCTGCCGGAAACATTCGCGCTGTCCTTGATTCCGTTGAGAACACTCCTGAGACCTCCCTGCGACGCGGCATTCAGAGGCGAGTGTGCCCTTTTCGCGTGAAAACGTGAGGCGCATCTTGCGCTTTGATTTGAAACAGAAGCCTTACACTCTCAGCATAAAACAAAAGCTCAATCGTACAGACATTAGGGCCAGACTGGAAATGACTGCCTGGTTCCAGGAGCAATTTCAGACTGACCTAGCGTGGATTGGCACAGTGTGGTTTTCCGATGAAGCACACTTCCACCTTTCGGGACATGTAAACAAAAAGAATTGTGTCTTCAGGGGAAGCCAACCATCAACCTACGTCATTTAGAAAAAAACTAAATGTCGAGAAAGTCACACTGTGGGCGGTGATGTGCAGCAAGGGCATCATCGGGCCCGTCATTTCTTAAGATGAAATTGGAGTAATCCAGACGGTGAACACCACTCGCTACATCGAAGTGTTGAGGCTCTTCTGGGCTGCCTTAGGAAGGAGACGAGAAAACAGACACCAGGTGTGATTTCAGCAAGACGGTGCCACTGCACACATCTCACACGCCTCTCTTGCCTGGCTGGGAGTGAAGTTCGGGAACAGGATCATGAACTACAAATCGACAACGTGTGGGCATCCCACTCCCCAGACCTGAGTCCATTGGACTTGTACATTTGGGGCTTTCTGAAAGACAATGTGTACCATGGGGCCCCAGCCACCCGCAAGGAACTGAAGGACAATATTCGAAATGAGATGCAAAACATCGGGGCCGACACCTGTAGAAGTGTCATGAACAATTTAAAACGCCGCCTTGAGTTTGTGCAACCAGAAGAGGAAGAGACCTGGAACATGTTCTCTCTTAATTCAATGTCACCTTGCCTTATGATAGCTTGTTTATTTCTGTAAATTTTTATTTACGGTTTTTTTTTTAAAATCCTATTTGTAACGTATGAAAAATTTTAAGTAAATGAGTAAACCATTGTTTAAAAGCATCATGTTGTGTCTGCTTAGTATCGTTCCTTGACGTTATAAAATTTAACGTGTTTTAAATTAAATTTGCTGTTTTCGAATTGTTACTACTCTTTAACGTTTTCTGGTGATCTTTATGAAAATGTCATCATTGGTCATGCATAATTGTCACAAACTATTACAGATGTGGCGAAAACAGTGTCTCTTTTTTTCTGTGACACCCTGTACTTTCATTTTGTCCTTTTTAGAGACCATTGTTTGCCGAAGTTCCACGTAACTTATTCTTTTGACACAAATATTGAAAATCCCTCTGTAAGTTTGCGCATTAATGCGGTTTAGATACATGCGTGAAACCTGGTGACGAAGTAACACCTGTAAATTTTTCTTAGATCAAAAATTAAACCCTGAGTAAGATTAAGAAAACGCTCAACTTTGCGCACATGATAAGTTAAATTAGAACAGGAATGTGCTTTACCGTAATGCAGTGGAATGATCGTTGGTCCCCTTAATTAAAAGCCTCGCATCTGAGACAGTATCGTTGTTTTTAAAATAATAAAATAAGAAGAAGAATTATAATATATAATATTAAACTAGATTTCGCTTACCCTCCGGCAAAGATAACGCTACTTCTGAGGCCTAGTGTTTGTTCACACTCTTAGGCCCACAGGAGAGAAGGCATTGTCACCATTGCTGGCGTTTCCTCATAAAATGACAACGGTGGAGTTTTACCCAATTTAAATACTGTAGCTTCGCTATCTGATATGGTAGAGCTATGCTCCTCAATATGTATGAGAAGCGCAAACTTTTTTTTAGCTTACAAACCGCCCTTCGTCGGGATCGAGACATGACCAAATATGGAAATGTTGAGCCAAAAATCTTTGCACACGGCTTAGAAAAGTCCTTATTTAGTCCGGGAGATGCGACTTTTGAGTCGTGTGCAAAATACACTTGAATCACACTGCGGCTTTTCCTGGGGAAACAGAAGGGGCGTGCTATGATAACAGTTACTTAACACCTTGAACTAACGTGATGTTTCAAAGTTCACGCAGTCTATGTGCAGGATATTAATGGGCTAATTCTGATAATGAATAGAAGTTCAAAGTTGACTGTCGGGTATAAACGTATAGTAATAATGCGATTTATAAATCTCGTATCCAGATGTATGCCTAGCCAGGCTACTTCACACCAGCAAGCCTGATCATTTTAAGACATCTTGGATTCTCTGGGTTTATAGAATTCCGCTGCCATTTACACGCTGATCACTAGCATGACAATAATGACCAAAGCATATATAATATATATAGCCAGGTACCGATTTTCCAGAAGATGGACTGGAGAAAATGTGAATGATATCGCTTTCCCATGGCATTTTCTACACGACTATGACCGGAATTGAATCAATGACCTCTAGATTTTGAGTCCAACGCCATAAACATTCCGCAAACCTGTTCCACCATAATAATTAGACTATACTAGAAGAAAATCAAAACTTAAAATTGATCTTATCAAACTGATTGGTTTTGATAAATTGTATAATTTTTTATCTTGTTAGCGGTAGGTGTTTACCCTGAGACTGAGATGGGATGAAGATGTTTGGAGACCATACAGACTGAGGTGGTTGGCACAGCGTTTCAGTCAAACGGGTCTGTACATCTGCTTCAAACAAATGATGAATGGGAAAGCGCAGATGTTGAGACTCTGCTGTATGGATTAAATGAAATGGCTGAAAGGGAGAAAGAGTAAAGAATGACTGAAGCAAGAGGACAGACAGGCAGATAGACAGACAGGCAGATAGGTAGACAGGTAGACAGGCAGGCAGATGAGAAGGGATGAATTACCAAAATAGACAATTCACGTATGCAACAATTGTGTTTTGAAATGCCATTGGTCTGATTAAAAAACAAGCTGAAAACTTGAAAACAAAACACAAAAGGGAAAAATAAGAGCGAAGTGGATCTCACGTACCAAACAAGGAAGGAAACGACTTCAATTTTCGCCCCCAGTCATTCAGTCAGTCATTCATTCAGTCAGTCAGTCGGTCGGCCGGTTGGTCACTCAATCACTCATTCATTCATTCATGCACGCACACACGCATACACGCACCCACTCACTTAGTCCGGCGAGAATTGTCCTCCATGTCTTCAGCTGTGAGGATCCATGCAGACCTGTTATCTGATATTTTACCTCCTCACCCCTTTATCTCAGTGTCCCAATTATCCGGTCTCTTTTTCCTCGATACATCCCCTCTCTCCGCCCTCCTTTCTGTCTCTGTCTTTCTTTTTTATCGCTTCCTTCCACTGTGTGTCCCTCTCTTTCTCTTCCTCTCCCTCCCTCTCTCCCATCTCTCTCTCTCTCTCTTTCGACCTCTGTTCTCATACCAGTCTGTTTTCACTTTATCTCTCCCTCGCTTGCCTCTTTAGTATGCAAAAAAAGTGTAGAGACTGCGGACGGGTAGTGATAAATGTGTGAATAGTGAGAACAAATCCCATCATGAGAGATAATAAAAGAGTTTAATCAAATAATTCATAAAGACCTTACCGGTATCTTACAGGCCCCGAGAATTTCGACCATAAGGACTTCTTCAGGGTAGTGCTGGGCAGGTATCGATAGTGAGTACTCGATACTGAGTACTTTTAGAGTATCGGTATCGGCGAGTACTTTTTTTATAAAGTTTCGAGTATTTTGACGTTATTTCGCAAAGATTTTCATTCCCAGGTTTTAACTTTTTACAATTGTTTTGCTGACCTGAAAAAAATGCAGCAGAAGATTATAATCTTAATAGATCTAGACATTGATTTAGATCTCTAGATTTATAGCAAAATTAATTTCATTCCGACAGTGACGAAAACAGCCACTTCCTGTTAAGGAAGTTAGAGGCGCGCGCATTCCTTTGTTTTTGTGGTTTGCAGTGTTGCCACGCATTGGAATTTTTCCTCATAATAAAGTGAAATGGCTTTAGGAGGATAAGCTCACTCTCTCCTAAGCGAGGACAACCGCCTATCAAAAACTATTTCCAAATGACGGGAAGCGTATGACAATGTCGGTAAAATTCCTGATTCCTCTCATCTAACACAGCAAGTCTATAGGATATTTCCACTGAATTTGCTTCAAAATCGTGTGTAAGAAAGTGTAGGGGGAAAAAATCACTCTCGCTGTAGGCAAAAAGCGCATGATCATAGCGGCAGCACAGAGGAGACTTATCAAAGCACAATGACCTTGATTTGTATAATTTTGATAGTGTTCTGTTGTAAACTAAAGTTTAATTATGACTTGCTTACAAGCTGGATCTCATTTAAATGACATCTTTTTTTTGAAGCCGTTAAGAGTTGATCTGATCTGATGGTTTGTTTCAGTTTCACACAGCGATGGAAGCATTTATGTTTACTCTTCAGTAATTATCTATTTCCTTGTCTTTTAAAGAGTTGAGTGAAGAATTCTGCAAAAGCTGCAGCGCAACTTTGATTTTTGCTTTATTTGTGTTATCTTGAATGATTAAGTAACGAATTTTAAAACACACTAATGCACGTTTACTGGACCTACCAAAGTACTCGGTATCGGTATCGATTCCTAGAAAAGTACTCAGTATCGAATCGATACCTAAATTGTGGTATCGGCCCAGCACTATTTCAGGGGGTGTTAAAACTGTTAAGTGGATAAAAACGATCTATTCTAGGGGGAGAGAGGGCGGTCCCAACTACGGAAACAACAAAAGGATCATGAGAACGTGTTAGATCAGTAAAGAAACTGGAGCAAGGGAAGTGAGACAGGGGTGATTATTGTTTGATGTTCATTCCGTAGGGCATGACGATACCGAAGCGGTCAATGAAGTATTTCTCCATGGCCAACCTGTCATTTCTTCATAGCCCACTCTCACATCCTTCCTCGTCTGTCCCCTATCTCTCTCCTCGCAGTATAAACTTACTCGAACGAAAAAATGATTGGCCCACCTCTAAAATGAATCGGATGCATTATATTGAATATCATCAACAGATCTTTTCTAGTTCATCACTAGAGATTGCCAGAGAATCGACGCTTAGAATAACTCTGAAATAATACTTTCTCGCCTCCCACCCCTGAACACCCCCCCCCCCCNCCCCCCCAAACCAAAAAAGAAAAAAAAACGGATACCGGAAAACTGCATTAATAAGTGGTTTGCACCTTTCCTCACTTTTTTTCGTTGTTTGTATTTTCCTGGTGCAGACACTTTGTTTTCCAATTCCGCGATGACAGTTGAAGGACATAACACATTATAATGTGTTCACAAATAAATGAAGCAGATTTTTCCTTCAATATCTCTTTTTGTTTCAAAATGAATGGATTGTATTGAAATTAATTGTGCATGGGCCCCTAAACCAATTTTTCTGAACAAGTTTTTATTTTGCCTCTTTCTCCAGTGTTCGTAGTAAAATTTTTCTTAATAATCGTTGGTAATGGCTGCATGATTACATGTATAGTCCGTCCAACAATATACAGTTATCGGTGGGTTTTTGTTTTTTTTTAATATCTCCGGTTTGCTTTGATCAATCTTGGTCAAACTTTTTGCATAGCCCCCTCTTTCAATTTGCTTTGATTAAAAACTATTTTTTGACATTGATACAGTTTGAAATAATAACGTTTTCTTCATAAAGTTGTATGAAAAAACTCGGCCAAAACGAAATGTTGAAAATAAGATTGCTTACACCTTCACGGATTATGAGGTGCAGACATGACGCTTTCGTTGACACAAACAATCTTGATATGGATAAATTTAATTCATGTTTCAAGCGAGGTGTAATATTTAAGAAAGAATTGCTTGCTACTTCATGTTTCATCTGGTCGGTAATTTTTAATTTATTTACAGCGCTCTACGTATCTCGTACCTATGAAATTTAAATTTTCGGTCCACCTTAGATTATTTTTTCCTAATCTTTGAAAATAACAAGAACTCAAACTTAAAATCGCAAAATTTCAGAATGGGCGTATTGCATTGCTGTAAGCTGCTACGCAAACAAGTGCATGTTACGTGAGCCTTGTATAGTGATACACGCCATCTGTCAATAGCTTCAAAAAAAGTTGCATTTATCAGAACTATTTGGATTTGCTCTTATAAGAAACTAGTTTACAGCTTCTTGGGCATTTCGTAGACGCAAACATTCTTGATGTAAATAAATGGAATGTCTGTTTCAAATTGGGATGTTATATTTTATATGTTTCAACATAGGAAGTATTCATTCATGAAGTGTAGACCTCTTCAATCTTTCTGACATTGCTGGCTGCATTATTCGGTCATTCGGCGATGTGAACTGCAGTATTAAATATTTGTTAAAAGTTTGAATTTGTATTGGAACGGACAGCATCCTCCTGACCTGGGTCCAGATAAATTCTACAGGATTAAGGTCAGACTGATCCGGGGGAAGCTATGGACGTGGCCGTCCTCTCCAGTGACGCAGTCATTTTCATAGAACATGCATGACTATGTAATTAATCTATTCACTAAATTCAGTTTTCATAAATCGCTCAAACAAGATTTAGAATATTTTTAAAACCATCTTTTTCTTACCAGTATTTTTTTGGATGATGTTGGGACTTTGGGGGAGGCAAGGGAGGGGAAGAAGGATAAATGAATGAACCAGTTGTGAGTCCAATAGTCATGTGGAGAGAAATAGGGATTCATAGACTGGACAGATTTTTGTTACACGCTGTTTAAATGATGGCTTGTTACGGAAAGGGGGAAGGGAAATGGGGACTTTAGAAGGGTGTGTAGAGGGGGGAATGNNNGGGGGGGGGGGGGTGATAGAGAAATGCTGAACAGATGTCTCCAAGCTGAACTTAACAATCAAACCATTTAGATCTAGATCTATGACAAGTGATTCCAACAGATGGGGATGAATCTAAAAGAATAAGATCTGGGAGTGTTAAGATTAATACTGTCCGATAATCTACGATGCAAACTCTTTTTTCGCCTACTTAAAATTAAAAAAGCCATAACTGGAAGATTTTTACAATGTTTTGTTATTGTTAAACTCCGATCCGGACCTCACAACAATTCTTGGCTTAGTAGAGCAGTAATTTTGAGATTACAGTTCCGTGGTAGGAAACAGCAGTTTGTTGTGTTTTTTTTTCTTGAGGTTGCAGGAGCCAAATTGTAAAAGCCTCTCTGAGCCATTTTAATTAGAATTTCTCCTCGAACCACAGGAACGTTCCGAAATGGCCAAGGCTAGCCTGCAGGTCTGGTGCCACCATTGTGCTCAAATTATATATACTGTTTACAGTGGAAATCCTAGTTTAGATTTTTCACAATTTAAATTTAGATGAAAAGGGATAAAAAATTTGGCCTTCTTTTGCAGATCACAGGCCCGCATAAATGAAATCCGCTGAAGCTATTGGGAAACTACTACCTGCAACAATTATTTTTTTACAAAGTCAAGACTGAATTTCACCACTTTTGCGGTGTGCCTTTATGTTATACGATTATTTCTACACTATTATTTTTGTCATTTGGACAGATTTTATACGCTGATACTATCGACTCTGATAGTTTTGTTGTTTTTTTTTACCAATTCATTAAGCTCCTACAACCAAAAGAGAGGACAAGCCGGCTTGCAGGCCGAACGAGTCAGGTCGATGCCTTTGATCTTGATGTCATTTATCCGTTGTTATTTCACTGGATGCCTCATCTTCTTCATCCTCATCATCATCTTCGTAATCATCTTCCCTGAATTGGATGAATAATGGAATGAAATACAGTTCTTTCCTTATTCCTTTCTCATTCTTGCTTTTGTCAGAATAATCATGGTTCTTGCCATTGTCATCAATTTATCTTGATCGCACTCGGTATCTAATCACAATAAAAAAAACCCACATTCATAAATAGACAGACCCAAAAAGTCCTGATTTCCATCACACTGCAAAAATTGGAAAGAGGATGCGGCGACCTCGTTTGTTTTTGTTTTGTTTTTTTGTATTTTTTGCAAAAACGATTAAGTCCAATAAGTCGATATTTTTCAAAATCTAAAACTAGAATTATACAGATGTTTTCCCAAACAGTAGAAGGCTTAAACATAACCCATGCCAAATTTGATCAACCAAATTCACGTAATAAGCACGATAAGGAGAGTTGTTTCGCAACAAAAACTTTGAAGTCGATTTTCTCAAAACTGCATTTTTTGACTGAACCGCTTCTGACACGCAACCCTCGATATATTCAATATATTCAAATTAACACATTTAGACCACCGGTTGCATTTTTCTCGATGGGTAGAACGAAAGTTACGAACTCGGATGTCTGTCTCTAGACCAGAGAGGATTTCCATTTCCCAGTCATGGCGTTACATGATGAGGGCATTCTGCCCACGGACCACGTCTTTGCTCATACTTAGGCAATGCCGTAGTTGGAAACGCGGCCTCAACCTATAGTAAGCTGGTCCCATCCGTTGTATGCGTGCAGAATCAACTGATAGTTATGGCTTTCGTAAGCAGTGGCTTTAATTTGATTGTGTGTGTGTGTGTGTGTTTTGGGGGTGGAGACAGAGGGGTTGGTAGTTGGTACATAGAAAAAAGACACACTGGTGTTCTGAATTGGGTTTTTTTTTCTCCATCTTACACAAGAGACAGAGGGGTTGGTAGTTGGTACATAGAAAAAAAGACACACTGATGTTCTGAATTGTTTTGTTTTTTTTCCATCTTACTCAAGTGAGACTTTCTAAAAAAAAACGGGAGGGCTTCTTTCAAAACTGTTTTTATATGTGTTCAAGAGCTATACATAACAGAAAGACAGTGAAGACCTTATGAATGCAACAGAAATGGGGACGATGGCCGGTACCCAAAGCTATTCAGTTTCCATTTGAATTTTAACAGCCCTTTGAAGAGTGTTTGGAATCATTGAAGTAGACGGCGAAGTGTTAACTGTCACCATAAAGCACCCTGACCAGAATGTGTGTCGTGCCTCAACTTGTCAAGGTTTAAAAAAACGTCGATTCTCTGTCACCGTGCGCAAAAGATAACGTCTTATCGAATTCTTTAACCATATCAGAATGACTAGAATCGCACTATGGGCTGCTAATGCCCAAGGTTTCCTCGGGAATTGTGGTCTACGTGCATGCATTATCGGAAAGTTTTTGTTGTCGTTGTTGTTCTTAGACACCAGTCTGAGCGTATCTCTAAAGTTTAATAGATGTAACGTCTTCTTTACGAGGTGCGACCCAAAAGTCCTTGGACAATGATTTACTTTCCATCATCCCTTCATAATAGTCATTTGGGAATGATCAGAATGATTCCAGGGCTATCCCAAGCTTAGAAGCATCCCTGGAAGTCTTTTTGTACATGCCTGCTGTCGTGCTATATGCGATTCCGCATACATCTCTTTTTTAATCACAAAACTTGTTATACACGAAGCATGAAGCAGTGTGGGAGCAATGGCCAAGTTGCTTGAGGCCAAAAACAACTGAATTCATGGGGAGGAGTGCTCTGGTACATTGTCATCATACAACAGTTAGTCGCTGTCGTGCCTCTTTGTAGCTCCCTTCCGTCTTTTTCTTGACGCAGCCACCTTGCCATCCCGCAGTGAAAGTCAACAGTGACCGTCTCTCCGTTCCATCCAACGTCTTATTTCTCTCAGGGATGAGAAGTTCGTATGAGGGAAGGCGAGTTAAGATAATAGAGGAGATATATCACTGAAAGACCAGTACTCCTGTCATATGCAAGTGCCGCTCTTTGCACCGACTATGTATGTAAACTAATGTTACGTATGAATCATAGTCTAACGTTAATTCATTTGGTTTCTACATTCGAACACGCTTACAACGAAATATAGTTTTGATACGCTGTTTACGAAAACGCAATTATTTTTTTTTTAACCAATGGATATTTATTTGCTTATTTACCCCTCAAAAAATTATCTCACTTAATAAAACTTCAAAAGAAGCCACCGCCGGATATTTTCTTCAAAATGAAATTATGTCCCTTCCTTCTCAGTTGTTTTCCCCTACCAGTGGCGGACTCGGCGAGGGGGCAGGGGCGAAGGGTCCATATAATCAAATAATCACTGATTACCAGCCGAAAATGCCGTTGGTCGACCTTGGCCTTCGTGGCAAGTTAAACAAGAACACCGCCGATATCCTATTTATTTGCTCTTTGTCAGGCCTATTCTTACTTTGACCTACGTTCAGAACCTGATACCCCTCCAATTTTCTCTGCTCTATTCACTGATTAATAGGGATAAAGAAGAACCTGGACACCCCTATAGCCAAATGTGGAGTGGCCTCACAAAAAAACTCAATGAAAGCAAGGAAATTCCACCGGCTAGTAAAGAAGAGCTGCTAATCAAGGTCTCCGCTTGATTTGTGGTACAGCTTTCACCTATTGCGGTTTAATGTGATGCGGAACAAAAATAACATATTGGTAAAACGAGACACTATTCTATAGCATTTAGTGAAATTCATTATTATCAAGGGCCTCTTTATTCGACAATAATTAACACTGTTGCTGACAAGTGACATGCCTTCAGTCACAAGTTTACGACCACTTTTATTTTTCGCTCAGTTTAGAAATGAATCCACACTTGCAGAAAGCCACATGAACAGTCTCACCACACATATCTCCATTCACAAGCCCAGTGCTGGTGTTGCCACGTTGCCTATTTTATAGTGCAATGTAGCTGAATCCCAAAATCTTTGGTTGGGGAAAGCACCTTGGGGTACATTTACTTTTTTTATGAAGGAGGTTTCTGACTTTATGAAACATACAAACAAACTTATTAAATAAACATAAATTCTTCTTGGGAAATAACATGAATGACAAAACGTCTTGGAAAAGTAATTCAGTTGGCCCCCCCTGTTCTCAAAATCGGCAAGGTTTGACGGTGGCAATACTCACATAGGCCTACCCATTTGCAAAAAGGTGGGCTCGGCTTCATGGTGTAGACTGGGCCGAAAATTACGTTTTCAATAAAATTAGTATCTTCTTGTTTTAGGTCTGGATATTTGGCTAGAGGTGGAAACGAGGAAGGGGGAGGGAGTCGCTGAGCATAGAGCGGTTTGTCCAAAGATGTTAGTCAGTCTGCTACCCAAGCAACCAAAGGTCATTCTTTTTAAAGCTTGACAGATTGTCACTCCCCTACGGTCTGGATGGGTTTTTCCTGCAAGGTCGTGTTCCAATGTTTTGTTTATTAGCCTAGGCCTGCTAGGTCTAGCCTAATTGGACCTAAATTCTACAATTTTGGAGCCATTACACCTTGGTGAGTGATAATATAGGCCTACATGTATTTTTGTGCGATCCTGGTCCTGTAACTGATCTGTACTTTTTGGTGCCTTTTCAGCCAACCTGTTTCTAACTACTCAAACTTTTGTTGTAGCTTTTCAGGCATTGTGATAATGCCTACGGATTTTTTAAGTCCATACACTGTGTTACAGTATCATACTGTGAACATCAATAATGTGACTCTACGAACGGATATTATAGCACTTTCGACTAATACCGCATAGGTGACTATAAGTGACAGTCATGTTCAACTATGATTACCCTGTTGAGAAAGCCAGCCTTCGCCCCTGCGAGGGGGAGGGGGGAGGGGGTTCATACCCCTTCGCTGCATTGTTACACTTCACCTTTCACTTGTTGGTAGATCGTAGCTTTATATAGCCCTGATTTATACAAATACTATGAAAGAGGAGAGGAGTGTACTGGAAAGTCTTGTATACTAAAATAATTATATAAAAATAGAGAGAGATGTAGATTCATAGTTTATTCCACAGCCAAGGCGAGCTGTTCTATATGGTAACACTTGGCAACGACCACGGGGTGGGAAGAGAGGAGGGAGGAAGTGGAAGGGGGCTGAATCTACATAACGACACCACCAAATGCTTGCCATAAACAAGACAGATAAATAGATTTACACAAAAAGTACAGAAATTGAAAAGAAGAATGAGGAATGTTAAGAAAAATAGATACAAAGGCCGATAAAACACGTACACCAACACTAATTTCTGATCGGGTCTTTGTTTGCTATGGAAATCTGTTCATCGTATTCCTAGATGCCAGCCGACTTGTTCACGATTAATTTCCTATTTCTGTCAAGTTCCATGTCAAGAATGTTGAAATGTTTAGAATCAAATGAGATTGAAAATCACCAGAGACAGTCCCACGGGACAAAAAATACGGGGACTCTCTCCTCAATATCGCTTCATAACAATTGTCCTTTAAATTATTTCTGACAGCATACTGCTTCTGAATGCACTAAATATGAATGCATCCCATCCAAAGTAGCGATTCTGAACAATCCAGTAAGTCCCGGGAGAAGAAAAGTATAAATTCGGCATATAGGAAAAATTCGACCGGTGACGTGGATGATTACTTTCTTTTATCCCATATACGGTACTATAGTTGGCCCTTGAATACATAGCTTTCATTTTGTTGGAATATCACCAGTTCGCTTTGATCAATCTTGATCAAATTTTCCACAGCCTCCTCTTGCAATTTGCCTTAAATAGAAACTTCTTTTTTTTTTGTTTTTTGTTTGACAGTGATGGAGTTAGAAATAAAAGAAATTTCTTCATAAAGTTATATATATAAAAAAATTAAAAACTCGAAAGCAACGAAATGGTTAACATTAGCTTATTTACAGCTTCAAGGAGTATGAAATGCTGACATTACACTTTCACAGGCACAAACACGCTTGTTGTTGATAAATGCAATGCATGTTTCAAATGAGGTGCTATACTGCATATTTTTTAACAAATGACTGACCAATCAGCAGACCGATCGACCGTAAATAGTATTTTGTGATCATAGGCGTGTCTGACTGTTCGCTGAAGATGACATCACAAAGTTTGTGAGCGGTTTGTTTCCAAAAAAATTCTCGTCTTGTTGATGTACGGTAACGGTTTGCATAGCTGAGCATGTGGACTTTGAGAGCGATTCTTTAGACAGAGTGAATAATGCAGGTTACACTGCACTTTCAGTCAGTACATTCCGAAGCCAGTCGTGTTCCTTTGTTATGGAGGACAATAAATTCCTTAACTTACGAGTCTGTGTGTTTGTTTTCGCTGCTCCGAAAGTACGGGTTATATAGTAAATACTGTAGATCTAAGTCAATGAAACTCGCAAAAATCATGGATCTATCTGGCTGTTAATGTTCCCAAACTTTTATTCCAGTCCACTTATCTTGAAAAGCAATCAACAAATCTAACTCATAAAAGTAATGAAAATATATAATTAGAATGAGGTATTTTCAGACGGGTCAGTTACACCACGTGATCTAGGGACTGCTAGGATATTTTGATAAATGACGAGTAATCATACATGAGCTGAGCATGTAAACAAACCAATGTGTGAGCAAGATTTCCTAGGTCACGTGATGGAGCTGAAAATACCTAATTATCTACTTGTAGTAAGTTACTTTTTTTTCCAAAGGAACTACTTGCTGTTTATCACTTTCTTCCAAAAGTAATCTACTTTTATCAATTACTTTGTAAAAGTAGTTATAACAGCTCGGGACCGAGTTTAGTACAAGGACAGTTTGAAATAAATTTCTTGTATGAAATCTGGACCCCAATCGGTTCTTTCCAGTTGTAATATTTTGTTTGTTTCTTTTGGCCGCTGTTACGAGGGCTTTGGCTCCAGCTTGAGGAAAAAGTCTGGCAATTCGGAATGAAATCTTGCTTACACGTAAACTTATTCAGTCGACTTCGCTTAGTCGCAACTTCTCGGGATGACGGAAAAAGTTGCGATTATACAGAGCTGATATTTTCGACCATTAATTGCCTAAAAAAATAAAGGGGGG
>JAWQUT010000520.1:339527-384244 GCA_033807755.1 Ellobium chinense | reverse complement strand
GTGGTGTAATACACACGCCCTACTTATTGTGCTGCGGTTAATGGCACTCGCAGTGTCCAGTTTTATTGCCTCTCTCTATCCCGGCACCGTCTTGTTTGTTTTTCAAGCCGCCGGTGTTGTTTAGTACCACACGGGCCGCGGGGAAGACGCCAGGAGGTGATTTTGCCTTTGTGGCAGCGCTGAGCAGTTGGACTAATCAGAAATGGGCATTAATTACTTCGTCTTATGCAAGGATAATTAATAGACGCAAAGAAGGAAAAAAAACTATTATTTCTTTTTATTTCGACTAATAAATAATTGGAGGTATCCGGTTTCGACATACATGGACTCGACTGTATGTCCATGTGAGCAGTCGGGAAGTGTGTAGTAGGCTTATATATGTAAAAGTTGGGGAATAGTATTCAGTCAGTAAGTATTTAAGGTTCAAATTGCTTTGAAGCAGCCTTGTGGTGTAGTGGTGGCATGTTCAGATTTGCCTGCTGAGAGACCCTGGGTTCAATTCCTGGTAGGGACATGAAATTTTCTAGAGCGAGTGCAGCACCAGTGGACAGTCTGCACGGGACAATCGGAAAGATCCAGTTGACTAAGCCAATAACGCCTTTGTCTTGTATTATAAGACCTACTTTAAGCTATTGGGAATCCCCTCGTATGTTTGTTTTATGAAATGCTTTTATAGTTCAGCTCGGTTTTTATGCACCCCACCATAGAAGGGGGGTGTCTGGTAGAGCGGAATGAAAATATGTGTGTTGGCACTGTCAGACAGCCATTATCTGGAGATCTGGGGGTGATGTCTGTGATGAAAATATTTATATTAGCCTTGAGTCTTGACTTCTCTCCCTCCTACTATCATTATTCATTTCTTATATCATTGTTGTAAGCTTCTGACCCTAGGGGTTGTTCGTATGTACCCTATTCCTTCCTGCCTTGATAGATGGCACATTCTGTTTAGGGAACATCTTTGTTTTCAGTTGGCTCTCTACACAGTGGCTATCCACTGGTAATGAGAATCATCTTTCCAGGTTTGTTTGGAGGTATCCTTCTCTTAGGCAATGCGGTCCAGTTTTGTCAAACTCTGCCTGCCTGTGCTTTGATTTTCGAGGGTGTGCTCTCTTGGTGGAACTCAGTGGGTGTCGCGATGTGTCCATTGACCACTGGCCCAGCATTGCCTGACCTATGACAGGGGTCCTGCTCTGCTGAGGGGTTCTGTAGGGTTACCCAACCTTTAGCCCAACTTTTATCCTTGTTGATTCAGAGGGGACAGTTATTTGGCAGCGACAGTTCGCCTTTCGCCAGAGCCGTGTTGGTGGGAAAAAGGTTGCATTGCATCAGATATTACAACACGTAAAGGTATGGTACGCTTGGCTTGGTTGACAGAGGTAGTTTCATGCAGGCATTTTCTACCATTTATGAGGGACCTGGCATATCAACCCGTAAACCCCATTTTAAGCTTCTAAAGGGACTTTCATTTCAAGTACTTTTAGTGGTGCTGTCCCCACACATTTTTTTTTTTAATCCCNCCCCCCCCCCCCCCCCCCCCAAAAAAAAAACTTGTTGTTTTTTTTAACATTGAGTGCTGCTTTTTTTTTTATTTGGCAAGATTCTTCTTATTTTGGTGTTCTCTTTCTTTGTTTACTGATGAAAGAAATCTTATACTTGCTGCAACTATGGTTCATGAAGATGGAAAGTGTCTCACCCCCTCATTCTCGGTTCTAAGAACCTGAGCCTACTGGAAGTTTTGATCTTGTGCCGATTATTAAGTAATAGAAGTGACCATTCCAGTTCCATTATTTTACTGGTGTATCGAAAGTGGACATGTTAAAAAATACTTCCAGGTCAAAACACAAACAAATTTTGCTACACCTGATCAGCGTTTTTGCTCAGGTGTCTGGGGTATGCCGCACCCGCTCGAGTGTAGTTCTTTCGGTGCCTCTTTTCAAAATTGGTCCTTCAAAGCAATTTGGTAAACTCCCAAATGACACACTTCCCTGGATAATGTGTAACAGTTACTAGAAATCATCAGATCAGGCTCACATTCCTTCCCTTAATAATAGAATAATACTAAGCCTTGCCACACAGTTACATCCAGCCTGTCCAAGTTATTCAAAGTCAACAACAGATGTACTCATATCTAAACATTTTAATGAACATTTTTCACATGCATGTGATTTCTAATCATTTTTACTGGCAGATTGTCCAAAATTAAAATATTTTCTTTTTCTTTGTTTCTGCAGATAGAAAGATTTCAGCCCTGGAAAGTCAAATACACCGACTTCAAGAGAACTTGCAGAATAGAGATGTTCAAATTAGGCAGTTGTGCTCACAACAAGGTAGGCAGCTTTGCTACCAGCTAGGCACATTTAAACTTTGGAAATAAATATCAGAGACAGGACTGGCAGCGTGGCCATGGGGTTTGTGAGTCGTACTCAGAAACTGAAGACTTTCAAGTCTAAGGTTTATGTTTGACTCGCGAGCTGGGCGGTTTACGTTGTAGTGTCCTTGGGAAAGACACTTCGCTTCCATTTCCTCACTCGACTCAGGTGTAATGAGTACCTGGCTTTAGAGCTGGGGGGACCAGGGCGCTGCACCGCTGGCGAGCAGCAATGACTTTGTTATGTATTTCATTTGTAATATTATGTAGTTACATGTAGGCTGTGTATTGTTATATGTGTTTGTATTATGAATGAGATGTGTAACACTGTATGACATTGTAAAACAATTTCCCTACGGAGTAAATAAAGTCGTATTTATTTTTTTTATTTATTATCAGCAGAAGAGAGGAAATTCTCAGAATTTGATCAGAGGTTGTCTGGGAATGTTCTTTTAACCCACAGAGCTATGAAATTTTTTTTTTAGTAGGTGAGAAGAAAAACAGACGTTATTAAAGAATTAAGCTGCAAATTACAGTTGAGCATGAATACCTTGCGTGCATGTAAGTCTAAATCATGTTCCATCAAAGAAACCTTTTAGACCCGAATTTATTATTCTATGTCAGTTTTTCACATAATCAGTGTTTTCTCCAGATCATGAGTTGGGGGAGACATTCCCCCTTGTGATAAATTTGAGGGGGGATTTGTGGATTTTTAGAGAATTTCAGGTTTATCTCATGTAATGCAAACTTTGGATTGCGGGAGAGAAGGTGAGCTCAGCCTGTGTTCAATGTATTTTTAACTTTAAGGGGTGAATCACACAATGACACAGTTTGGAGAAAATACTACATATTCCTTGAAAATCGGCAAGCCTGAACAAGGTGAGCTGGTCCTGAAGAATTTGTGTTATCTGTGCTCAGCTGTATGAGTAGCCTATACTTTTATTATTACTGTATTATAATGTCAGCATTGTGGACATTTTGGTAGAAATGGAGGATCTGTAATGAGTGTTTGTTTGATATCAGTTTTATGAAATGAGTTTTACATTTATCATATTCATGAGCCTCTGGCGAGCGAATACGATAAAGGTTTAATGAATTTCAGTTAAGCAACACAAAGTAGATCCAAACAGCTGCCAAACATCAATGAAACTTTAGAGCACAGAAGCACTGTAACATTTCAAGTACTTTTAATTCAAATGTTTAACTGAACTGAAACTGAAACGTGAAGGGAACAATGACAAGCAATAAGAAAGACAGACTGATTTTTTTTTTGTTTTTTAAATCTAAACAGAGGGAAGCCCCATGGCAGTGAAAATAGTTCCAAAAGAAATGACGTCATATATATTCATACACCTACAGATTTCCAAGACTTCCAATCAAAGTATTCGTAAGCAGGTCAAAGGTCAAATTTTTGTAACGTGTGACATACCAAAAAATTATTACATCACTTTTATGTCACCGGAAATAGTCCCTGTTTAAAAGCTTTATATATACTGGTTTGTGGATTTGGACTGTGAAAACCACCTTGGCCTATGATTTCCACTGGAATGGCTATGAATGAGTCCAGTCTCTGTCAATATGACACGGTGCATGGCAAAATATATGCTGTGTTTCTGTATTACTGAAAAAGCAAGAAGATACAGTACTTACTGTTTAGGTATTCTTAATCTAGAGTTTAGCCTGGGTAACAAAATAATGAAACTATTTGAAATCTGATAACGCACCCATCATTCGGACCAAGTTGCTGTGGGTACATATCAGAAGTTCTGTGTTATCCAGAGTGCTCTTTATAATATAAGAGAGTAAGCGTTAAGGAGCATTGAATAGGACTGTGCCAAGCAAGAGATTGTGGTATTATTGGTCTAACTACCGTTCAGTGATGTATTGTTTACGCAGCCTCAGAAATTGAATTCTCTTCTGGTACTCTTGTTGGTGTATTTGATATAAGAATTTTCAGGTGTATTATTTGGTGTAACCAAGGTGGTGGAATGTCAATAAGAGCTGGGAAGGGAATCAGGGTGTGAAACTGCTACGAATCACTAATCTAATAGGATCATGTTGTGTTGTTATCAGAGTGGGAGAACAAGTGAGAGAGAGAGAGAGATTAACGGAGTGTGAGAAAATGAGAGATACTCTCTCTATTTCTCTGTGTGTGTGTGTGTGTGTGTGCGTTCTGCGTATGTGTGTGCATGTGAGGGAGGGAGAGAGTAAGAGAGAGAGAGAGATGGCGGTAAATGAAAATGTCAGGTGTGCACATTTTTTTTCCTTTTTCCTTTGTTTTTTTTTTTTGTTTCCTTTTTCATTTCACCTGTCACTCTGAATTGGTATATTGGTGTATATATTATTATATACAGTCGACTCCGCTTAATCGCCCTCCGCTTAATCGCCTATGCCGCTTAATCACCTCGTTTCCCAGGAAACCAAATTTTTTCTGTATAAAAGTCACTGGATAATCGTCTCTCACTCCGGATAATCGACCACTCTTCAGCGCCCGTGAATTCAAAGATCAGCGGTTGAAGGGTTACAGTTGACAAACAAATAATGTACACAGACGGTTTAACTGCACGACGGATGGCAGACTGGTTGACTGAGTGACAGCTGCCACCCCGAAATAGGTGTGATAAGCCTTTCCTCTCCACCTCCTCCTCCCCTTGTCTCCCATCGTCCCACGCTACGCATCACTGCCTTTGCCCGTCCGATATAAATGCTAATGCGCCGAAAGCCGTATTGTCTCCTCCCCCCACACCTTGATTGCGATTGTCTGGTGGATTTCGGTTAGATCAGAGTAACATGTCATGTGGATGAACGGTCTGTCCCGACCATGCCATCCAACTCTTTATTGTCTTCTGAGCTACTGCGATGTGGCCAATGAGAGAAACCGCGGAGATCAAACATTTTGTGCGCCACAACACCGTCAAACTCGAGTCTGTCCTGAGATTGGCGACGAAAAGATGTCAATGAACGATTATCAAATCACCACATCAAAGTATTTAACCCCATTACCAAAAATATGGCCGAAATTACCTTCTCCGCTTAATCGCCTCTCCGCTTAATCGCCTACTTTTTCCGTGATCCCGAGGATGGGCGATTAAAGCGGAGTCGACTGTATATAATATACAGTATATATTGGTATGTGATTGGCTTTGACCTAAATAAACATACGGAAACTGTGGTAAGCAGTGGTTGTATTAACAGAGTTCCACTGTAGTAATGAACCATGCCTCTGTGAGTATACTTAATAAGCAAATAAATTTATTATTGACATTCTTGTTATTGAAGTTTCACTACTATTTAAATTCCAGTAATTCTTGAGGTTCCACGGAATATAGACTAAGGTTCCAGATCTGGTTTGTGATGACACAATTCATATGACTTTGACTTTGCAGTCATGCCTGTTATCAAAACAAACAAAAACAAAAAAAAAGGCAAGAAATTAGACATGATCGTGGTGCAAGTGAAGTACTTTATTTGAAGGGCTTCATGGCAAAACGCATTATACACCATTCGGGGGTCGTGGCAAAACAGACCAGATTCAAAGCATATTTTTATGTGAAAGGTGAAATTTAAGTCTTAAATAATATAGATCAAATGTCCTTCTATGGAATGAAAATATACATGTATACTTAATACTCCTACTGCTACATGAAGTGTGTAGAATAAGCTAAAAATTCATATTGGTGGATAATGCATTTTGCCATGAAACCCTTCATTTCTTCATCCTCAAATCTGTTTCAGACCAACAGAGTGAAGGAGTGGATGAGCATGACTCAGGAACCCAAGATGGTGAGTGATTGTGATGTACATTGAAAGTGGTAAAGTTTTAAGGTTACAAGCTGGTAAAGGGATGAGAATCTTGTTTCCTCTGCAGGCTATATGAGCATTTTGGGCTGCCCTCTGAACCTAAAATTTTAGCTTTCACCCAGACCAATATCAGATTTAAGCTCATTGTGTGGCTCAAATTTTAAGACAGACCCAACCCTAGCAAGCCCACTGAAATTTTCAGCTTGGTTGCTATTTGTAAACAGGTCAATGCCAAACTCCTCCTCTTTTGTCTGAGTACACCCTTGACCTGACAGTTCCAGCCCAGGGCTAAATAGTGCCTGGCAAAGAAGTGAAGACTTAGATCTAGATCTCTAGTGTAGATCTGGATTTAAACCTAAGTGCACAAGTGGAGCTGAAAATTACTTCCAATAAAATGAAAGCTAATGTTTGACCTTTTTGGAATTTTTGGAAATGGAATGAATGATAGTTCAAGATTAGTGTTTGAGTCGGAGCTTCTACACCACAGTAGAGGATACCCTGTGAGCACTTTATGTACCGTCTCTCTGCTTATGGGTGCTATGTGGTGGTGACTCTTTTTAGGCTGAGTGTCCCATCTTGTTACTGTTCAGTCTTTGGTATGACAGAGCATTTTTGAATGGAAGAAATTATTTCATTAAGACAGCACACATATCACCAGCCATTTGTTCATATTGTTTTGCACTGCAGTCAAGATATTTGTAACTGTGGTTCTCTATTTCAGACAAGACAACACAGAAGGTAACTAACCAAGCGTCAGTCATTGAGAGACTTAACAGACGTCTGGATGAGCAGGCAGAAGAAGTTGCCAGACTGCAGTCAGAACTTGGTGCGTATAATTTTTGTCTCAAAATCTCAAAATTTATCTTCAAATTCTTATTATGAATGGAAGTTATTGAAATACCTGTGATTCTGCAACCAATTGTGTTTGTACTGGAAAGCTCTGATCATCTATACTCAGTATTTCAATTCTTCGGCAAGTGACATGTACCTCATTTCAACTGATCATGACATGAATATATACTATGATATGACTCAGGTTCTAGAGGGTGTACTATTATTATTTACTAAACAGAAATGTCTGGTGATTAGGGAGACTAACAATGTGTAGATGGCGCCACTGGAGGCTGAGAGAAATTAACGGAGAATTTAGGAGATCAGGGGTGGACAACTGGAGATGAGATTGCTGAATGAAGCTAGAAGAAGAAACGGCTGTTGGCTATTTTAACTCTGGTGGTACTTCATCTGTATCATTATGAGCAAGCCTTGGTTGATTATGCCTTGTTACCACTTTGCTGCATAAGTTGCCAACTGACCTCTTTGAAGCCTGGTAGGTTCTTCTATGTTGGTGTCTTTCAGAGATTGTTGTTTGACATCAGTCTGAAAGTCATCTTGCATGGAAAAATCAAAATCCAAGATAATACAAATTCATTCTTTGTCTCGTTTTCAGTATGCCCTGGATATTTTCTTCCGATGTTATAGATATTGATTAGATCTAGCTATGTGTTTTTATGCACCTACAATTTATTTCTCAGGAATTGTCTTGTATTATATAAATCATTGCTATTAAAATAATGATATTGTTAGACTAGACTCAATGTGAAACTGCAGTAGATTCAGAGAATGTTACGAAAAGTGAGTGACATCATAGTGTTGGCTGTAGATGTTGGTTAGAGTGTACAGATTAATCTCCTGCACCCTATAGGGTGAAACTTGTGTTTGAAAGTCTCTTGTTTGATATTCCATTCTTTTTAATTCCCTGAAGATTGGACAGTTGTCAAAGTACATAGAATTGTTATTTTAATCAAGCTGTACAATTTCCAAAAATAGTCTATGACATAAATCAGTAGAGTTGAAATGGCCTTGTCAATGTGCAGGATATATTATTATTACATAGACATTATGCAAGGAACATAACATCATAGCACACAGTTAGTTCTCGGCTGGCACATGGTAAAGGATGTGTAGAATGATTTGTAGTTTGTATGAATCCCAGAATACTCAGTATGAAGAACAAGGGAATGCAGGATGAGTGAATGCTGAAAACTGAGCAACCAGTTCCAAGTCAGTGTAGTGGGAGCTAAATAAAATTAATTGATTAAGGGCAAGAACTGTCATACAGTTATAATTCGAGGGGTGCTTGCACAAAGACCATATCATTATGTGAATTATATAAGAGAGACGAGGTCAGTACAGGCATCCCTCAAATGGTAGGTTTCTATCAGATTGTGAAGTACTAGTAATGAATTTGCATGATGTTTGATTTACAGAGCAGAAGGATGAATTGTATTTGGACGTTGAGAAAAGGTTGCAAGAACTAACAGCACAATCTGAAACACTGAAAACGGAGAATGGTAAGTATCAGGTCAGAGGCTAGGAGTAAATTTACTATGGCTTTCATATATACAGACAACTACTACAGTAAAAACATTTCCTGAGCCTATCAAATGTCAAATCGTAAAGCAAACAAACCTGGGACTGACTGAAGTCTATTTTTGGTGACCCTGTCTCCAATTTCAAGCAAAAAAAGACTTGATATTTTACAAGAAATTCACATATAGGCTGAAGGTGTGTGATATTGATTTTGAATTTGTTTCAGTTGACCATTGAGTTTTTTTGTGTCCTGTTTTACTTTATACAATCCACAGAATGTTCTTCGAATATCTCTGACTTTTTATTATTACCACTACACAACTTTTGACAGCTGCATAGAATCTGCTTATTAACAGTACACAGTTTCATTGTACATGCCAGTGTTAGTGACACTAAAGCCAGTGTTTTATCCAGACCGCGTAATTCGCCCCTTAAAATTCAGTTCAGTGCCCCCCTGAATGGACATAGAATGCACACTAATCTCTCCTTTTTTCTTGCATTCCTATTCGTAATAGTTTCATTTTACATGCCATGTTAACGGCACAGAATATACTGGAATGCTCCTACTTTTATCCCTGTCATCTCCATGGTTTTTCAATTGTCAACAAGTCTGTTGTATAGATCTGGCCTTATAACTTATAGCAGTGATTTGTGTTTGAATGGTTGTCCTCTAGGCTGTCAATGATTTGTTGAGCTCAGAAATAGTCTTTCAGGTATCCCCACATGAAAAAGTCTATAGAGTCACATTAAGGTGAATGTGGCACCCACTTAAAGTCGTATGTTTCCGAGGCAAAAAATTTCATGTAGCTTGGCCCTGTGCACTCAAATAAAATGTGAACAAATGACTGAGAAAAAGAAGGGCAAATCAGCAGTGCTTTTTTTTTCTTGAAGACTATATGACCATCTGTATTTTTGTTGCAGTAGAGTTCAGTGCTAATGGGGCATACAAATTTTGAAAAGATTATCTTAATTTCAACTGCAGAGTAGTGTGAAAATACCAAAGTCATTAAAAATCAACAGTTTGTTGTTTTTTTAATCCAAGCTGAGCAAGCCTCTTTGTCATCAAAATTCATTGTTATATTATGTGCAGAAATAAGTCTTTAGTTTGAAAATGGAAGGTGTCTGTTTTATTGTTGTTATTACTGTTGTTTTTTTTTATTGATTTCTGTTGTTGCCTTTTTTATAATATGCTGTATACATAATGTTATATATATAAGATAAAAGAATCCATGATCACACAGTTTTGCTAAAGCCTCTGTAATAATTGTGGCCTGCTTAAAGTGAATTGGAGACAAAGGCTTTAACTCTGCCTGCCTAAACTGTTTGTGTTTGTTGATGTAGATGGACGTGTGTAAGATGAGAGTAGCACACTGACATACAGACAAACAGTGCATTATTGTGTTGATTTTGACACAAAGAGAACGAGAGTCAGATACAAGGGGACAGACAGAGAAGGAGAGATGTGGAGAGAAAACATTAGAGAAAAAGATAGGAAATAATAATAATAAATGTGTGTGTGAGAACATGTGTGCATGCGTTCATGTGTGATTGTGTTGGAACGGGAGTAGAAGTGATGACCTAGGTATAAAGAATAGTAAAGAGACCCAAAAGAGGTTTACCATGTATTGTTTGTTTCCATGTGTAGCCAAGCTGAAAGAAGGGAGCACTGAAGCGGACTGTTCCATCAGTGAAGCCCGGAAGAGGTGAGTGTTTGATTTCCTGTTTGGCTCTTGCTGTGTCCAGGGCGGTTAGGAACATTCTGCACTAATTTCATCAGACACCAGGAGGGTATTAACTGATGGGGGTAGGGAGTGGGGAGGGATGATGGCAGCTGTGGAGAAAATGCAAGGTTCATACAGGTCTTTAAAGTAGGACACGCACATCAAAAATAATTTTCCACTTTTTAATACCTTTTTTCTCTAAAAATTATCTCTGGTGCCCACCGAGTCAATTTTGCGAAGAAAGAGCATCATTCTGTTATCGTGCGCATATGTAATATGACGCAATAAGGAGAGCTAGAGTTACCGGGTTTGGCCCTTAAGTCCAGAATTATTCCCCTTCCCCGATCAGCAGAAGCCCGTGGCAAAAACGCTGACGTCACTTACGTTCCAGCATCTGCAGACACCTCTACCTGACAATGTATTATTCAGCTTTTAATTAAGGTTCTGGTATTCCATATTCAAATGTAAAGTTTAATAGAGTGAGCCAGAAAAAGTATTTTGCATTTTTGCTGCCTCAGCATGATTTTGTTTGGCATATCTACTGTTCACAGAGGAATTAAAACATTCATACCAACATGCTATCACCCGTCCGCACAGCACTGGCTAGACAGCTGGGCCATGTGGCAAGAACGTATTTGACGTAAGCTTATGGCCGCCAGGCGCGCAGTGGTTGTAACAATTCGGACTTTGGATAATGTAATCCTATGGGTTGTCTGGGGCCAGCAGAGGCGTCATATCATTATGACAGACACTTGAAAGACTGTTTTATTGGAATAATAGGGTACCGTATGATTTAATATGGTCTGTAGGACGGTGCAGTCTTCCTTTAACTTTTGGAAAAATTCTTTGAATCTGGATACATTCAAATTTCCATCCGCCAAAAATCATTGAAAACTTTTTTTTTTTTTTCAAAATTCTTAATTTTTTGTATTTCTATCAAAAAGCCCAGCAGGATCCACTATAAGTCTACTCTCTTGTGATTGCTCATGCCTTCCCATAAAAAGTCTGGTCACTTTACATGCTAAACGTAACAAAATAACCAGCCCATCGCCACTGAGCTCTTTATAGCTCAAGATCTTGGCGTAAATCATGATAAATAAGATTTTTGAAAACTACATGGACTTGAAAGTCTTTGGAGAAACAGTTGTTGTGGTCTGTTTGAATTGTCTGTGTGGAACTTGAAGGATCCTGAATCAGATAAAACAACAGTTTTGTATGGTTTTGAGTACATGAGTGTAATTTCATCTTACATGCTGTTGAACTGCTCTTTTCCAGAATAATACATCTTTATGCCCTTTTACATGGTAAAAATTAAGGACCTTCTTAGGATCATTTTCAGAAATCCACTTGCCACCTTATCACAGTGTGAGAAAGTTGCATGAAACTGCCAGTAGCTGTAAAGAGGAAGTAATGGAATGACATCTTTTCTCTCTACCGACTTTTGTTTTGTTATTTTAAAATTTTAAAAATTGCAGCATTCGTATAACCATCACTTTTATTAGCATGCAGTTTGAGGATCTTTTTTCCAAAAAAAATTTAAAATATTTTAAGGACCTAGAGCCATTTTTTTTTTTTAACATTTTAGTGACCTAAAAAATGTAAAGCACTCATGAAGGACCGTAAGAATCTTTAAAGACATGCATGAAACTTGCACATTATGTGCAATTCTCTCCAGCTTCCATATTTGTTAGCAGGAAATATGTCGGGGTTACAGGTGAACACTCGGCTCGCACGTGATAGTTAGGGAACAATATTCAAGCAGTAGGTATTTAAGAACAAAATTTCTGTGAAGTTTGTGTCCCTGTGGTGTGGTGGTTTGCAAGCTGAGAGACCTTGAGTTTGATTTCCAATAAGGGCATGAAGTTTTCTAGTATAGGTTTTTCTCTGCCTTTCTTCTCAAAATTGATTTTACACAGTCATTTTTTTGTAAGAACTATCCACAATAACACCATGGACAGTGGTTAGGCACTAGTTGTAATGACATTGCGGATGGCGTTCAGGCACTATCCACAATGTTAATGGGGATAGTGTTCAGGCACTATGTTCAGACACTATCCACAGTGACGTCAGAAATAGCACTCAGCAGCTTAGCTAGTAAGACCTTGTTGACACTGAGAGTATCACTCAGGAGCTATGTCCAGCGACAATAAATGTAGCAAAGGAAAAAGCTCTTTGCATGTCTCTACAATCAGATTATTTACGAAACATCTTCCTGTAATGAGGTAAGAGGCTGATTTCTTTGAATTATTCAACGGTGACCGTGTACTAACACTGCTAATTGTCAGTGTTACTTAAGTCAGAGCTCAGCCTGTGTTGCTTCACATACTCTGTGTTGGTCTAGTGACTTGTGAGAAATGTGATGCAGAAGAAATGAATGTGAAAGAAAGGACTTGAGCACTCTCTTGAGTGACATTGTTGTGGTACGCAGGATATGATATTCCCAGTAAGAATATACAGTATGTAATAAAAAACTCATAATAAAGCATAGCCGAATAATGGCATCTACTTTTATTGGCTACTTAATTTGACTGGTTAGATAAGTGACTAAGGTAGTAAGTGTGAAACATGTGACATGCTACCGCTGACTCATTGTTGGCGAGAATATTATTATCGATTACATGTTGTCTTTTTTTATGCCTGACATTAAAAATAAACGAATGATTTGCCAGGTTTTTGTAAACAATGATTATTATTGGTTGTCGTCATAAAAATTCTTCTCCTTTTATTTTAAAAAAACAAAAGAATTTCCCCTACATTTTTGCTAATACGGTAGGTGGATCGCTCCTCTTATCCTTTCTCGCACGGCCCCGCCTTTCTTCAAAGATCAAAGCAGTGTGTCTGAGTCTAGCCTAAACTGATAGCATGACAGACAAGAAACCCCTTGTCTGTGCCCATAGGTAATGGCCACAGTGACCAGTGACCTGTCTAGTGATTATGTGTCCAAATGCAGTTCTTCAGCCACTGTGTAAACAAAACCATTCATTTGCATTGTGTGACAATATCTAGCAATTTTCTGTAGCCATTTTTTGACCTGCTTCCACTAGTAAAACATTATGCTCTGTATTTTTGTTACTCAGGCTCTCTTTGGAGCTTTGCAGTGAGAAGAATGCACTCTACTGTCCAGTTTTTGTTGTTTATTTCTTCATGATATTTTGCTCTGCCTTACTGCTTACTTGGTCTGTTCCTGAGGAAAGTTTATTTCTTGAATCTTTTCTTGTACTGTTTTGTTGTCTTGCAAATCTTTCATTCTCTTTCTGTTTTTAATAGTGATTTTACATGGCAGTGCCACTACTTTCTCCATTCCAAAAAGCCAGGCGGGTTGTTTGCGCATGTCACTGATGATAATGTTGCATGTCTTATGGAAAAGAATTCATTTGTAACTGCAGATAACTCTTTTTGTCCTCTGCCATAAAAATATTTCCCCCACACTTTCACAGAAGTGTGAAAAATGACTGAGAACATTTTCGTAACACAATGACTGCTGTATTTAATTTTCCTTTTTCATAGTGTGTTGTGTCACCAAAATGCAACAAAGCTATAGCAAGAATTTACTCCATAAGAGGGGCCTCGGGACTGAAAGGATAATTAATTTGGTTGTGCTGTAATACACAAAATGTCAACATTGAATGTAGCTATTGGTGTCATGTACACTAGCAATAACTCTATTCTTCAAACAGGATTGCAACACATGAACACGCAATGAGCATACAAATGACAGACAACAAAACATGATGCAACTTCCAGTCTGTGATCAAGAGAACCAACTTTTATTTCGCAAATTCAAAACAGCAACTGGCGGTTGCATTAGCTTTTACTAAGAATTAATTTTTTTTTTCTAGTAAGTCTCGATAAATAGATAAACTAAGCCCACCATGCCACTGGGTACCAGCAAGACTGGTGACATAGCAGATTTCAAGGGTATAATTATAATGACTTTGTTATGAAATATATGTTGCATGAATGGTCCCCTCAGCTATACTAAGTACGATGATGGTGATGATGAAAATTTTTGCATTCATGGTCTCTTAAATTTGTTGTATAATTTCCAGTATGAACCAGTGTATTTGTGTATTAGTGAAGTCAGATTTATCTTACAGATCAACCAGTGCAGAGACTGTATGCCATCCACAAGTCAAAGGAAACCCAGTCTCACAACAGTGTCTGGAGACAGGAGCAAAGATTCGTCTCTATCAGGGCAGCATATGCAGTGTTGACATTCATGTGGTAGAATTGGAACTTGCAGCAAGAGGAGGACAAGACATATACAGTGACAAGTGTTTGGTACATGAGCTACAGTGTAATGTGAGAGGAAAGATTGGATTTCGGGAAGGTTGTCTAAATGTGTTCCTGTTCTTTGACGGTCATCCCAGTAGCTTACAACTGGCTGACCGGTCTTGGGCAGACATAAGGATGAAAGTGATTGTCATAGATGTGAGTGGTCAGCTGCCTCATTGGGTGTTGAGGGAAGATAAGAAGCCATGGGGACAGTTGGTGGAGAAGTACAAAGAGAAAACTGGGTACTCGTTTGGTGGGGTGGCATGTGAAAAGCTGATGAAAAGAGGCTTTGGAAAAAAAACAGAACGTAACGAGAAAGGAAGCTTGATGGTTAGCTTAGAGATTGACTTTTTATAGATAGAGAAAGACTGAGGGAGCAAATGGGAAGGATGAAGAGTGAATACATTGAGCGAAGAGTGTTTTCAGTATGTGTCTTACTAGAAATTGAACCCAGTGTGGGTTAGTGTAGAAAGCAGTGGGCAGTGAATTGAATTCTGTTGTGCCATATATATGCTATGTGTTCAGACCACTTTAGTTTTTAAATTTGTAGCGTGAGATACAGGAATCCAGCCACCTACTGTCTGCACGACCCAGTATTTTCTGCATAATAATAATAACCATTCTGCATGTTGCTTGTGGCCAGTCAGCTGGTACTGGGCTGCAAAATTCAACTGTCGCTTCACATGTTTGGTGCTGACATGTGAATTTACTCTACTATCGTGCCCACAGTAGTGAGGTAAATGTGGGAACCAGTTCTGCCATATCTGCCGTCTTATGTTTAAAAGGCTCATATGCAACTTAAATTGTATAAATTATAAATATAAATTATAAATATACATGTGCCTTTTTGTCATAAGACAGCAGATAGCATTACAAAGGTTAAAAGGCTGGAAGCCAAAACCAAAACTATTGTGCCTGTTACACTGACATTTATTACAATGTCCCACACAAACACACATACAAAAACATAGTTCAGCTCACCCATACCATTAAAAAACCTTCTCATTTCCCTACACCTCTCAGATTTGGCAGTATGTTTTTTTGTATCACACATGCTTTTTGATGGGAATTTGTACCAGTTTATATGAAGAATGTGATTCTTTCTTGAGTGAGAAAAATAAGCTGCTTCTTCCTTGTAAATATTTGAAACTTTTGTTTGATTGCTCATGATTTATGACGTATGTTAAATATAACAAGTCATTTGTGATTTGTTTCTAGATCATCTATATATATACTTTCTGTTTTGAGTTGGTATCAATATTTTAAATGCGATGGAAGTACGTCAAGCTGATACAGTTTAATCCAAATTAGAAACAAAATGCTTTACACAAAAGATTCCCATGGCCCTATTGAAAGTCAGAAATATTGCAAGTTTCTACCATTAAGCATGAAAGAGAAATCCTCAGATGTCCTTAATCAGGAATGATTTTTGGCTCCGTTATCTGATATTTGTTATGCACGACCTAATGAGATCGGCATGTTCTTCTCTGGTATCATGTGTGGAGACTAGACTTATGGCAAGCATTTTGCTCAAAGGTAGAAAGGTATGATTGTTATCGTTTCAGCAGTGCTTTTGTGTGTATGGGGGTTCTGGGGGAAGGAGGGTGTATGTGTGTTAAACAAGTCACAATTTTAGTTTTAATTGGGGATTGTATATGACAGCTGTAAACGTTTCATATTTCCATTCAAACTATAATTGATTCAGTATACCAGAGAACGATAGTGTGTTCACAAAAAGATGAACATGATTTTTTAAAAAACATCTCTTTTCTTACAGAATGGATTGTTTCCAAGTTTTTGCATATGCTTCTAAACCAGTTTGTCTTAACATAAAATATTTTTTTCACATCGTCTCTGTGTCTGTGATAAACATTTTCTTCATAAACATTATGAAATAAATGATAATAGGTAGGTTTCTCAAACATGTACATATATATAGTAGTAGGCTTACAGTAAGAAATTTGAAAATGCAAACATCTGAGAAACCATATAGATGGAAACTGCTTAAATGCAATGATGACAAAAATAATTTTCAAGAACCGCTTTAGAAGCATTCACTTAAAGGCAACAAAGAAATTCAATGTAAGGAACAGAACATTAATAGGGTAAAAACTGGAAAGACTTATCTAGAAGTAGTCAGATATATAGGGGCATATAAAAAATGTGTTTAACAGCGTCGATGGTGTGATCCATTGCCTTTAAAAACAACTAGGCTGCACAAAATGAATGTATCTAGTGGTACATAAACAACACAAGGGGTATTTGCTACAAATGTGACGTCTGTTATGATGACTGGATGTGAGAACTTAGAAAATAGTGGCAGCCATCTAGATTTTAGAAATTTGTTAGTGGAACTTTTTATCACTGGCGGTGTGTTGGAGAAGGATCAAGAATCAGTTGTGGTATATGTACTGAAGAAAGAGGCAAAGACATAAGTATAGCAAACATCACTAGCAAGTTCACCAAAACCTTCCAATTCTTACATTTTTCTTTCCAACCGATAACGGTAGCAGTGAGAGAATATGTTGGCCAGAATATGTTACAAAGATCATGCGATTTTTGGCCTGGCCAGCTTTCGTTCAATCTGCTTTCACTTATGTGTCAGTAAAAGTGTTTAGTGCTGTACATTGGGAGGCAGCATGGTCGTGTGATTTGTGAGATGTATTCAGAAACTGAAGATTGTCAAGTTTAAGGTTTGTGCATTTGACTCATGGGCCAGGCGATTTATACTGTAATGTCCTTGGGAAAGACATTTCACTCCTCTTTCTCCACTAGACTCAGATATAAATGAGTACCTGGCTTTTGAGCCAAAAGGATTAGGGTGTTGCATTTCGGGCATCCAAAGTGACTCTTGTTATGTGGTTCATTTGTAATACATGTACCTATGCAATGTGTACTGACCTGTGCATATGTATTATGAATGAGATATAAAATTGCATGGCATTGAAAATTAGCTTCCCTGAACGATAAATACAAGTTTCTTTTCTTTTTTTTTTCTAATTTATAATTGTACTGTATATTTTACTGGAAATGAAATGGCTGTGCCTTATGGACATTCAAATTGTAAGTGATCTCATCTAATCTTACATTGTGATAGAAAATGTTATATGTCATCAGAGACAATGTTATACACACAGCAGAATTAGTTAGTCAGCATCTTAATGTCTGCTGTCATGTTTCCTAGTGTTTTAACCTCACACATTGGTGCTGATATAATTTTACTTAATTGTCACATAGTCAGTATGAACTATAATGCTTGATTTATCATGTATATTGTCACATAGTCAGTATGAACTATAATGCTTGATTTATCATGTATATTGTCACCGTACTTAAAAATTGTCCAGAATCAGGCTTTTGCCATATATGAATGAGGGTACATATACAGTATATGGTTGTATTTGAGACTATGACTATGTTGACATGTTAAGAAAATTAAAATGCGCCAGTGATTTCCTTCCAGAATGCAGTTGCAAGTTTTTGACCTGTATTTTAGGTTGTATCTAACACAGGCCAGTTCAACAGTGGAGGGAGAGTGACCATCTCATCCTATGTCTACCTACTGCCAGAAGTGTAGTAATGGCTTAAGTCAGTGTGCTGGGCTTTGGGGAGGGGAAGGGGGAGAAGAAGAAATCAGAATAAAGAGAAAATTAAAGAAAGCAGAGGAGAGTTGATACTGTACATGGGGATCAGGTTCCCCAAGCAATGGTCTTGCGATGTGGGGGGAGGGGAGGGGGGGATGAATCCGAGATGGTTACAGCCCTGTTGAACTACAGTATTGAAAAGAATGAGAGAGAGTGTGACTTGGTGGAAAAGTAAATTAAAATTATGGAAACTCATTTTCATTACATGTCCATGTGTTACTGTTGTTAGGGTGCAAAGCTGGAAAAATGACAATATACAGTAGAACTCTGATAAGACAACTACCTTCAAACAATGCTTTTTGGGTTATGTTATCAAAAATTTTGTTATCCAGAATGCTGGATATCAAAAAACAAAGCAGTTGGGACTATTGAAGGAAAGTATTCTAATCAAGGAATTTTGTGTTAAGCCTTGGTTGTGTTAACAGAGTTTTACTCTATTTTTATTTTATTCCATTTTCCAGTTTGCCACGCACATATTGTTATCATCTCCTTGTTTCTGTGACAGTTGATGTATTGTGCAACCAACAAATTTTTCCATGTGGGCATAGTATGGCTGATATACGAATTAAAGAAAGCCAGGCATTTTTCTCAAATATAAAGAACAGCAACTCTCGAACCATAGTCAAACTGAAAAGGTGTACTGGTTGTTTTCTGCTGTTCAGCTTTATAAATCTGAGAACAAAATGTGGACATACTATCAACTAGAGAGGCCTGTAGCTTACACATGAATATTCTCTTGGATATCATAAACAAGTCTGTAACACTTCCAAAGTACCGGTAATGCTAGTTAAACCATAAGCTTGGGAACGTCTTGAAGTTGACAAATATAAAGAACAAACTACCCTGTACGCAAGTTACCATCTCCAGACAGTGTTTGCATTTGTTGCTCTTTACACATCCTATTTTCAGAGGTTTGGTTTGCATTTCTCTGTCAAATTTCGCATTACAGTTGCAAGTACCTCTGGGAACCTTAGGGTGGAATTCTGGTGCATCAAATCATGAAATACTAACACTATTAATTAGGGAGTATAGAGTGAAAAATGTTCAATGTACCTGAATATCTAGAGCACCACCTAGCGGAGTTAAGAGAGTTAGTTTCAGAAAAATTACCCCTTATAAAATGTTCATATTGTTACCAAAGGCTATAATATAAAGTAACTTTTAAAAGGATAAAGGTAATAAGTTTATATACACACAGCCTAGAAAGTCTATTATATTTTTTCATAAAATTTAAACTGTGTATATTTTTCATTTTGCCTGACAACACTGCTGGAACATTGAGATGTTCAGTTGTTCACCCTGTGTGGGCCTTCATTACTCGTACTGTGTGATGTCAAAAAACAAGATAGCCAGTGGACAACTGATTCATACAGTTTGCTCATGCTTCTGCACCAATCATCTGTTAGCTTTTCTAGCTTTATGATGTTACGCAGCACGAGTAATGGCAATGTACGCAGAGTGAAAATCTCGACATTACAGCAGTCTTTTCTCGGAAATGTTCAAGCAAAAGAGACTACGCAATTTAAAGTTTCTGAAAAAATAATATAGATTTTTCAGGTTGTGAAGCAAATATCTACGTGTCCCTTGAAGTTACTTTATAGTCTTTGGTGTGACCATGCGGTCATGATGTGATTATATCATCAAATTAGTACCCCTCATCCTGAAACAAAAACTAAGACGCTGGACATGTGAACGGACACAAGGGAGTGGGAAAGACTGCTGCTACTAAGTGCTACAGAAGCAGTAAGAACATGACAAGATAAAGGAGACAGTGGAAAAAAGGACATAAAGGAGACAGAGACACTTCACACAAACATGGCAGCAGTGGGACAACTAGTTACAGCGGTTGATTTCATTCATATACAATAAAGAAAAAATATATCTGGACCTCAGTACAAGTTCACCACAGTCAGAAACTGATAATAAGCGAGTTCAGTTTTTGGGCACTCCACTAAATTTAATTGGGTTGACAGCAACAGCAACTGAACTATGATATTTTCTGAAGCTGATGGTAAATATAAGGGATAAGTTATACATATGTTTTTGATGCCACACCTGTAAGGCTTTTCATTCTCCTCATGGTACTCTACTTTGCTAAATCACAATCCACATAATCCCAAATTCCATTTTCTTGCAACATTTTCCACATAACAAAATCCAATTTATCTACTAAAGTCACTGGATAATTGCACCTCCTATTAATCACAACTTTTGCCATGCTTTGAAGGAGTTGCCATTAAGTGGAGGAGATTATCTCATAAATGGTTAATTTTATTGGATATAATATGTATTATGTCAGTTTTTGTACTTTGATGTTATACTTCAGCATTACTTGAAAATAAGAGTACGGTATTGCTTTTAGTGCCATATTATTTTGTCTTTGTTTTAGGTATTTACTGAAGTGTCTATAATATATATATTATAGAGAGTGAGAGAGAGAGATAGAGTGGAGGGAGAGCGAGGAGAGAAAGAGAATGATTTTCTGATACAATTTTACTGCTGTTTTGTAATAGTTCAGACTTTACAGCATACTATTCACGAAATAAAAAATCTGACAGTGTGATACATACATAATTAGTGTTGATTGCCTTTAAAGACATGTCATTTTTTTTTCACATTTTTATGCTACGCTTCTGTATTGCTAGCGCAAAAGCTCCTTGATTGTTTTGTAGTGGATTTTGAATATCCTAGTAACTTGTATGGTTTGGCCACAAAATCATCTTTAGTAGTCAGTATTCATGTCTAACACAGAGACACACAGAGGGCTAAAGTGGAGACAGTTTTTTATCACCACTTAGTTGCTGTTGGAGTGAGTTCAGACATTTCGATAACAATAAAATATATTTATTCACCTCCAGCAGGTGACTGCATCATAGCAATACACACATAAATAATAGTTGTGGATGTGAAGAGAGAGAGAAAAAAATCAAGGCCACATGCACTTCGGAAATAATAACCATGCATAACATTCCATATAGAGATGCAAGTTTAATTTAAATGTTTATATATGTAAATACCAAATGCCTTTAATGCAAGGTGCCTTTTTTAAATTTTATTTTGATGTTGTGTTTCACAATTATTTAAGAGGACAAAGCTTGATTCATCTGGAGGGGATTTTGCAATGAAGTAATAAAATTACTTGTACATCGCTTGGTAATGGCATCGTCTTTACTTGTCTACTTGCCCATTCAAGACAGGGACAGAATGAAAAACAAGACAGACAGACAAACAGAGAGACAGAGAGGAAAAAACAAATGCAGGAGTCAGTGAATGACAAAAACAGAAGGAAAGAGAGGAGGCTACAAGTACCATGTGGAAGAGAGTTAAGGATGGATAGATAGAAAAGAAGGAAAAGGAATATTCATTCCTTTAATCGGGCCAAATGGTTATGGAAAAGGACACTAAATCTCAAGTTGTGGGTTCCATGATCATGTCATCGGTGCCTTTGGGAGGCATTTCTTCACATTTTTCTGAGTCCATCGGTAAGTGAAAAGGGTACCTGGCAATAGGCAGTGGAAGATATTGTCAGAATGCTAGTACTCAGTGCCTGTAAATGGCAGCAGCACTGAATGCCCTCCAGGGAGTTGAGAAAATCCTAGAATAATCAGGCCTACTGAGGTAATACTAGTGTGAAGCCGCATGAGCAGGCATTAGCCTGGATACAAGACAGAACTAGCATAATTATTACTGTATTATTATTATTATGAATAAAATTTGAATCTTCCTAACTTAAATGCGCGCAGTGAGAAAAAATGTGACCACAACTGGCACCTGCATAATTTTTGCATGAACGGCTGCATTGATTATGGAAGAGTAAGAACATAAAATATCATATTACAGTATAAACATTAGGTTTCCATAGAAACACGTGTAGCAAGGTGGCTTGGGTGATTAAAATCCGTTGCAAAATGACCTTAGTCATCTACAGTCCATAATTTCTCTGTTGTTTTTTTTTTAAACTTTATTTCCATGGGTCCCTAATACTAATAAACTTGGTCAGTGTGTGTAATACAAGGTTGAAACGGAGCACTAAGTTATGGGAGTCAAATAGGATAAAGGGGGAAGTGCTCAAGAAGACAAATGCAGAGAGAAAATGAAAGAAGGAAAGAAAGTCATGTGGTGGGAATCGAACCCGCGACCTCTGCATCGGCACCCATCGCCTCACCGTCAGTTTGGAACCAGGTAGACGTCTATACACGACCACGCCGCCACTNCACACACACACACACACACACACACACACACACACACACACACACACACACACACACACACACCACATACACACCCGACTGAAAAAAAAAAATACAATTTTTCGCGTTTTCTGAGCCTGAGAAACATTTATCTAGACTAGGCTATTTTCGAGGCACGAGGATGATCTGCCACACGTTCATTTTTATCACTCTCGTGTCTTGGACGTTTTGGGGCTGCGTTTCTCGGGTCTTCTCCAAGTACGAAATGACGTCATTTTGAGAATGACTCATGAAACTGGAAGTTAATTCGAGAAAATGCCACCATACTGTGCAGGGTTGCCAGACTTCTTTTCGATATGAGTCTAAGACGCATATGAAAAAGCCAAAAACATGCCTGGAAATGGCCTACTGAGCTGCCGTCTCTGACAAAAATATAAATTCTATTGCACATGTGCATTTTTGTCGTAACACGGCAGTGAAGGTTATAATCCAAGATATTTACTGTTGACTGTCCTAATCTATGTAGAAATGTTATGAGAATCTGGTATTTGGCTCCGGATGAGGCAATTTGACAACCATTCTTTATCCCAACTTTATTTCTAACTCTAAAATAACGCTAATGGGACGATTAAACTTCACCCACAAATCGTCTAGACTCCGCTCATTGACTGTCCGAGACTAGCAAGACAAATATGAAAGAAACAGAAACGCAGCCCTGATCTCTGCGCACATAAGATCCTGCCACTTCCGGCTTTTCTGGCACCAATTTTACCTCAGTTCGCTTGACGTATTTCGAATAGGATTCTCTATAGTCTAGTTTGGAACGTGAGGCAACAGAATGATGATCTTCAGAGGAACGTACCTGCATCTTGCAAGTGTTTCGGCCCTTTGACTACCTGACACTCTAAAGAGGCTGGGTCTAATTTGGGTCATAATTTATTATTTATGTCCTTCTATTGATTTTTTTTATTTATTTGCTTCAAGTGGATTCGAATCCGTTATCTCCAGGATTTTTTGTTGTTGTTGTTGTTGTTGTCTTTTTTTGTTTTTTAATTCTTCACTGCATGCCCTCTTGGCCATCGCGAAGCTACGGGGAAAGTTCAGNATCATCTCCTTGTTTCTGTGACAGTTGATGTATTGTGCAACCAACAAATTTTTCCATGTGGGCATAGTATGGCTGATATACGAATTAAAGAAAGCCAGGCATTTTTCTCAAATATAAAGAACAGCAACTCTCGAACCATAGTCAAACTGAAAAGGTGTACTGGTTGTTTTCTGCTGTTCAGCTTTATAAATCTGAGAACAAAATGTGGACATACTATCAACTAGAGAGGCCTGTAGCTTACACATGAATATTCTCTTGGATATCATAAACAAGTCTGTAACACTTCCAAAGTACCGGTAATGCTAGTTAAACCATAAGCTTGGGAACGTCTTGAAGTTGACAAATATAAAGAACAAACTACCCTGTACGCAAGTTACCATCTCCAGACAGTGTTTGCATTTGTTGCTCTTTACACATCCTATTTTCAGAGGTTTGGTTTGCATTTCTCTGTCAAATTTCGCATTACAGTTGCAAGTACCTCTGGGAACCTTAGGGTGGAATTCTGGTGCATCAAATCATGAAATACTAACACTATTAATTAGGGAGTATAGAGTGAAAAATGTTCAATGTACCTGAATATCTAGAGCACCACCTAGCGGAGTTAAGAGAGTTAGTTTCAGAAAAATGACCCCTTATAAAATGTTCATATTGTTACCAAAGGCTATAATATAAAGTAACTTTTAAAAGGGTAAAGGTAATAAGTTTATATACACACAGCCTAAAAAGTCTATTATATTTTTTCATAAAATTTAAACTGTGTATATTTTTCATTTTGCCTGACAACACTGCTGGAACATTGAGATGTTCAGTTGTTCACCCTGTGTGGGCCTTCATTACTCGTACTGTGTGATGTCAAAAAACAAGATAGCCAGTGGACAACTGATTCATACAGTTTGCTCATGCTTCTGCACCAATCATCTGTTAGCTTTTCTAGCTTTATGATGTTACGCAGCACGAGTAATGGCAATATACGCAGAGTGAAAATCTCGACATTACAGCAGTCTTTTCTCGGAAATGTTCAAGCAAAAGAGACTACGCAATTTAAAGTTTCTGAAAAAATAATGTCGATTTTTCAGGTTGTGAAGCAAATATCTACGTGTCCCTTGAAGTTACTATATAGTCTTTGGTGTGACCATGTGGTCATGATGTGATTACATCATCAAATTAGTACCCCTCATCCTGGAACAAAAACTAAGACGCTGGACATGTGAACGGACACAAGGGAGTGGGAAAGACTGCTACAGAAGCAGTAAGAACATGACAAGAGAAAGGAGATGGTGGGAAAAAGGACATAAAGGAGGCACTTCACACAAACATTGCAGCAGTGGGACAACTAGTTACAGCGGTTGATTTCATTCATATACAATAAAGAAAAAATATATCTGGACCTCAGTACAAGTTCCTTCAACCAAAATCTGACATTAAGCGAGTTCAGATTTTAGGCACTCCACTAAATTTAATTGGGTGACAGCAACTTGGCTGTCTCTGTTGTTTTCTGGAGCTGATGGTAAATATAAGTGATAAGTGTGTTTTTGATGCTACCACCTGTAAGGCTTTTCCTTCTCTTCATGGTACTCTACTTTGCTATATCACAATCCGCATAATCCCAAATTTCGTTTTCTTGCAACATTTTCCATAAAACAAAATGCAATTTATCTATATAAAGGTCACTGCATAATTGCTCCTCCTATTAATCACAACTTTTCCAATGCTTCGATGGAGTTTCCATTAAGTGGATGTGATTATCTCATAAATGGTTAATTTTATTAGATGTAATATGTATTATTACTTTGATGTTATACTTCAGTGTTACTTGAAAACAAGAGTATCACTTTTAGTGCCATATTATTTTGCCTTTGTTTTAGGCATTTACTAAAGTGTCTAAGATATATAGAGAGAGAGAGATAGAGTTGGAGGAGAGCGAGGGGAGAGAGAGAATGATGATTTTCAGATGCACATGTACAATTTTACTGCTGTTTTGTAATAATTCAGACTTTACAGCATACTTTTCACCAGCTAAAAAATCTGACAGTGTGATACATGCATAATTAGTGCTGATTGCCTTTAAAGACATGTCATTTTTTCTCACATTTTTATGCTTTGCTTCTGTATTGCTAGCGCAAAATAAAGCTCCTTGATTGTTTTGTAGGGGATTTGGAATGTCATAGTAACTTGTATGGTTTGGCCACAATATCATCTTTAGTAGTCAGTGTTTATGTCTAACACAGAGACACACAGAGGGTTAAAGTGGAGACAGTTTTCTATCACCGCTTAGTTGCTGTTTAAGTGAGTTCAGACATTTCGATAACAATAAAAAAAATGTATTCAGCTCCAGCAGGTGATTACATCATAGCAATACACACATACATAGTAGTTGTAAAGAGAGAGAAAAAAGGCAAGGCCACATGCACTTAGGAAATAATAACCATGCATAACATTCCATATAAACTTTCGCGTTTAATTTAAATGTTTGTATGTAAATACCAAATGCCTTTAATGCAGGGTGCCTTTTTTTTTCTTTTATTTTGATGTTGTTATTTAAGAGGGCGAAGCTTGATTCATTTGGAGGAGATTTTAACAATGAAGTAATAAAATTACTTGTACATCGCTTGGTAATAGCATCGTCTTTACTTGTCTACTTGCCCATTCGAGACAGAGTGAGAAACAAGACAGACAGACTGACAAACAGAAAGACAGAGGAAAAAACAAATGATGGATCCAGTGAATGACAAAAACAGAAGGAAAGAGAGGAGGCTACAAGCACCATGTAGAAGAGAGTTAAGGAGGGGTAGATAGAAAAGAAGGCAAAGGAATATTCGTTTCTTTAATCGGGCCAAATGGTTATGGAAATGGACACTAAATCTAAAGTTGTGGGTTTCATTGCCGACTATGATCATGTCATCGGTGCCTTTGGGAAGCATTTCTTCACATTTTCCCCAGTCCATCCATAAGTGAAAAGGGTAACTGGCAATAGGCAGTGGAAGATATTGTCAGAATGCTAGTGATCAGCGCCTGTAAATGGCAGCAGCACTGAATGCCCTCCAGGGAGTTGAGAAAATCCTAGAATAATCAGGCCTACTGGGGTAATACTAGCGTGCAGTCGCATGAACAGGCATTAGCCTAGATACAAGACTTATAAATAGCATATTCATTTTTACTGTTTTATTATTATTATGAAAAAAAATGTGAATCTTCCTAACTTAAATGCACGCAGTGAAAAAAAATGTGACCACAACTGGCACATGCATAATTTTTGCATGAACGGCTGCATAACTCATTAACTGCATTGATTATGGAAGAGTAAGAACATGAAATAGCATATTATAAACATTAGGTTTCCATAGAAACACGTGTAGCAGGGTGGCTTGGGTGATGAAAATCCGTTGCAAAATGGCCTTTGTCATCTACACTACAGTCCATAATTTCTCTGTTGTTTTTTTAAAACTTTATTTCCATAGGTCCCTAATACTAATAAACTTGGTCAGTATGACATTAAGAAAAGATACGCGCCAGCTATTTTGCCCTTTCCCTCCTACCCCTCCCCCTTCCCCTCACTCACACACACACACACNTTCGCGTTTTCTGAAACTGAGAAACATTTATCTAGGCTATTTTCGAAGCACGGGGGTTGATCTGCCACACGTTCATTTTTATCACTGTCATATCTTGGAAGTTTTGGGGCTGCGTTTCTCGGGTCTTCTCCAAGTATGACATGACGTCATTTATAGAATGACTCATGAAACTGGAAGTTAATTGGAGAAAATGTCACCATACAGCGCAGGGTTGCCAGACTTCTTTTCGATATGAGTCTAATCGCATATATGAAAAAGCCAAAACATGCCAGGAAATGGCCTACTGAGCTGCCGTCTCTGACAAAAATATAGATTCTATTGCACATGTGCATTTTTGTCGTAATACGGCAGTGAAGGTTATAATCCAAGATATTTATTGTTAACTGTCCTAATCTATATGTAGAAATGTTATGATAATCTGGTATTGGCTGTGGAAGAGGCAATTTGGCAACCTTTTTGATCCTAACTTTATTTTCTAACTCTAAATCTAAAATAAGGCTAATGGGACGATTAAACTTCACCCACAAATCGTCTAGACTCCGCTCATTGGCTGTCCGAGACTAGCAAGACGAATATGAAAGAAACAGAAACGCAGCCTTGATCTCTGCGCACATAAGATTCTGCCACTTCCGGCTTTTCTGGCACCATTTTACCTCAGTTCGCTTGACGTATTTCGGACAGGATCCTCTATAGTTTGGAACGTGAGACAACAGATGATCTTCAGAGGAACGTACCTGCATCTTGCAAGTGTTTCGGCCCTTTGACTACCTGACACACTCTAAAGAGGCTGGGGCCAACTTGGGTCATAATTTTTTATGTCCTTTTTTTTTTTTTTTGCTTCAAGTGGGATTTGAACCCGTTATCTCCAGATTTTGTTGGTTTTTTTTTTCATTTTTTGGTCTTTTTTATCTTTTAATTCTTCACTGCATGTACTCTTGGCCATCGCGAAGCAACGGGGAAAGTTGCAGTTTTGATACATACGCATCTAAATATAGTGTGCGATATATGACTTTTCGCTGTGTTTTGTCCACATCCGTGCTGAGCTTTGCATCAAGCGCAACGAGCAAAAAGGGGGCATGTTGTCTTGTTAAATTTCGCGCTTTTTTTTTCTTGGAAAAAACAAATCAATATTCATTGCTCATTGACAGTAATTTTGATAAAATAAAATAAAAACAATCTTATTTTCGTTATAGAAAGTGGTGTGTTGAGTTACTTACTCTTAGTTTCGGCGTGAAGCTAAAATGATATGAACATTGGACATCTAATGAAACTGAATGTCGTGCGATGGTCTAGTGAAATTCTCTGGTAGAAAGGCAAAGTCCAAAGTGGCAACTCGATGTTCATGATGTACTTGCGCATGTTTGGAGTCTGCACGTCTAATGCTCTGTCTGTTTCCTAATGAACGAACGAGCCGGAAGAGACTGACTACTAGTTTTATTGTTTCCCACCACAGAGTCTGGAGTTCCATGATATGTTAAACAATGGGATCTTTGATCTTTGCTTCTTTTTTTTTTCTTTGTTTTTGGTTTTGTCCTGTTTAACGGCGTCTACACTAAAATTAGGCTCATAGTGTGAGGAAAATAATTCACGGGGACTTCATGGGCTTTTCTCCTGTGTTCTACTGGTTTCCTAATCTTAAATTTTCTTTGAAGCTCGAAAACTGCATGAACTGACCAGTCTAGTCCTAGTCTACTCCAGCTTACAAAGCCATTATATTTAATAAATGAGTAGGCTTGGAATCATAAAAGAATATAAACATGTGGAAGCTTGTGGAAGAAAGACGCATTACTTTGATAATTTTTAGTTAGCCTACTGTTAGATTATTCATCGGATGAAAAAGGATACACACATAGTAACTAGCATCAAATATTAACATCGAATATCAAGAACACAGACCTTGTAAATATGATTCAATCATTAATCTAATAGAAGGAACGTTAAATTTTTATCAAGCAAATGCACATTCCGATATTACAATCTACCAAAGAGATTCTACTAGACTATAAGTATAAGTCACGGAAAAGAGACGCACGTCACACAAGGTATGTTGCAATTTGAAACAAACAAAACAAATGATACAAAGCATGAAGGTATAAAGACAAGTATATAGACAAGCTTCGAAACAGTTTGTAGACTATGCTGTCCCGATACTGGGATGTATGGCAACAGATGACTTTACAAACACATACATGTCCAAAAAAAAAAGAAAAATCACAAAATCCTTTCTCAATGCAACAGGCACTAGAATGCACAAACTCCTGACGTCATGAGACTCATTCTGTCCTTGCGGAAAATTGCATTTCAACCCCCTAAAATTTGCACCACGAATTGTAAACTTTGCATGCAAAAAGTGGCAAAATTCCCGCCAAAATTTGCAAAAATTTTGCAAAATTAGCAAAATGTACCACCACGTCGCATTGTTTACTGCTGTTATGTTGCAAAGTTGTAAAAATAGAATACACTTTTGTGTTCCCAATGATGCAATATAGCGACGCCAACAGAAAAAAAAATGCATTGTTTGGCCAAAAGCAGCAAAATTTACACCAAAATTACAGAACATGCCTAACGTTGGTGTAATACAAGGTTGAAACGGAGCACTTAGTTAACTTAGTAATAGAAATCAAGTAGGATAAAAGTGGAAAGTGCTCAAGAAGACAAACGCAGAGAGAAAATGAAAGATGGAAAGAAAGTGATGTGGTGGGGAATCGAACCCGCGACCTCTGCGTTGGCACCCATCGCCTTGCCGTCAGTTCGGAATCAGGTAGACGTCTATACACGACCACGCCGCCACTCCAAAAAAAGTGGCTTAGTGGCCCTGGTCTTTCCCGAAGCCGAACAGAAGACTAGCAGTCATAGCGCTAGGCACGAGACTCACACACACCACAAGCTTCCCCGCCCCCCTCTTCAACCAAAGGCCGTTAGGCTTCATTTGGTAACTCAGCAAGACAAACACACAGACGTACACACAACACTAAACATAGTGAACAAGACAGGGTCGTTTCATTTAGTGGTGACATAGGTGTAACACAAGGTTGAAACGGAGCACTTAGTAATAGAAATCAAGTAGGATAAAGTGGAAAGTGCTCAAGAAGACAAATGCAGAGAGAAAATGAAAGAAGGAAAGAAAGTGATGTGGTGGGGAATCTTCTGTTCGGCTTCGGAAAAGACCCCGGCCACTAAGCCATTTTTTTGGAGTGGCGGTGTGGTCGTGTATCTAATAGACGTCTACCTGATTCCGAACTGACGGCAAGGCGATGGGTGCCGACGCAGAGGTCGCGGGTTCGATTAGCACTTATTCTTTTTTGCCATATACACTGTAATATCCAATGTGGTACTTTGTTCAATATCTTCGAGTTTGTATTGGGCCATGATCAAGTTGTTATGTGTAACGCTGGTCAAAGGGATTTTAAGAGTGGGAATAGAGAATGGGGAAAGGCGATAGAGATAGAAGATAAATGCTGCTGCTGATGGTGGTTGTGGTGGTAGTGGTTGTGGTTGTGGGAGAGGCGACAGAAGTGGTTTTATCACAGCAACATAGACCACAGCACAGTAATCATAAACTCACCAGTGACAAAAATGCCACGGAAGAGTCATGAAAGGAAAATTAAAATGCATTAACAAGCAGATCTATTTGTCTATGGATTGATGGATGGACGGACGGACAAGCAAGCGCTCCGTTATATATAACAAACAAGACTAACACCCCATTTTAGAAATGGGCAGGCAGGCAACACACCAGCGGCGAAGGAATACCTAGCGCACCGAAAGGCATCATAGACGAATGCATTAGACTCAGTGAAAAAGTTGGACGATTGGCCAAACGGGCGGATTGAAAAGATCTATGGGAGATTGTATTTCGTTGCTATACACATTCTTTTTTTTAAAAAAGGGAAAAATAAAGAAGAATGAGTGTATAGTTACCTTTTGTGTATTTTTCTACGAATTTAGGTGAAAACCGCATGTTTTTACGTTACGTAGTTCTCAAGAAATCTGTGACATAAATTTGGCTGAAGCNCAGGTAGACGTCTATACACGACCACGCCGCCACCCCAAAAAAAGTGGCTTAGTGGCCGGGGTCTTTCCCAAAGCCGAACAGAAGACTAGCAGTCATAGCGCTAGGCACGAGACTCACACACACCACAAACTTCCCCGCCCCCCTCTTCAACCAAAGGCCGTTAGGCTTCATTTAGTAACTCAGCAAGACAAACACACAGACGTACACACAACACTAAACATAGTGAACAAGACAGGGTCGTTTCATTTAGTGGTGACATAGGTGTAATACAAGGTTGAAACGGAGCACTTAGTAATAGAAATCAAGTAGGATAAAGTGGAAAGTGCTCAAGAAGACAAATGCAGAGAGAAAATGAAAGAAGGAAAGAAAGTGATGTGGTGGGGAATCTTCTGTTCGGCTTCGGGAAAGACCCCGCCACTAAGCCACTTTTTTTGGAGTGGCGGCGTGGTCGTGTATAGACGTCTACCTGATTCCGAACTGACGTCAAGGCGATGGGTGCCGACGCAGAGCTCGCGGGTTCGATTAGTACTTATTCCTTTTTGCCATATAATATACAATGTGGAGCCTACATCGTACTTTGTTCAATATCTTCGAGTTTGTATTGGGCCATGATCAGGCTGTTGTTATGTGTAACGCTGGTCAAAGGGATTTTAAGAGTGGGACTAGAGAATGGGGAAAGGCGATAGAGATAGAAGATAAATGCTGCTGCTGATGGTGGTTGTGGTGGTAGTGGTTGTGGTGGTAGTGGTTGTGGGAGAGGCGACAGAAGTGGTTTTATCACAGCAACATAGACCACAGCAGAGGTGATCATAAACTCACCAGTGACAAAAATGCTACGGAAGAGTCATGAAAGGAAAATAAATTGCTTTAACAAGCAGATCTATTTGTCTATGGATGGATGGATGGACGGAAGGACAGGCAAGCGCTCCGTTATATATAACAAATACTCATGATGTAGAAAACCATTGTCCACTGTTGACATGCCATCAGGGTTGGAAGAGCTCCGTTCATTTGAACTTAGTTTTGGTTTCGTGATCGAAGCGAACGGCGTTCTCTTGTTTTAGTGCGATCGTAAATGGAACTGTAATTTTCGCGAAAGGATCGGAACTTATTTCCTTTTCAAATCCGTGTATATTCCGATCACACAAGGGTTTGTTTTGTTGTTGTTTTTTATCTGTAAATTTCATTTTGTCAGTAACTATACTCACCGCACTGCGATCACCAACCACACTCGATCTGTCAATTTGAATGGTCATTCTTCGAATCAGCAGGATCAGTTTGTCACTCCTGCCCTTTTGTGGCGTCAGGTTTCGAGCCGAAGCAGCTATTGCCATCCGCCTTACACAACAAAGACCGGCTTATCGCCGCCAAATTTGAAGTCTGTAGCTGTGATAGTTATGTGGAAAAGTTACATAAGTATGACTGTGTTTCTAAATTGCCAAAAATAACCTAAAAGATAAAATGCAGTACAGTGGAATCTCGATACCATACAAAGTTAGAAATTGTTTTTCGCTTCGCAGCGTCTTTGTTTTCTACACTCCGATTACTCTTATCTCTTCCCACCAATCAGGAGATCAGGATTGGGCGCGTTCATGAAAAATGGGGAACTGCGTTCCGTTCCCCGTTCAATATTCCAATATGGTGAATTGTTTCCTTGCCTTCCCCGTTCAGCGGAGACGATCAAGTTCAGTTCCGTTCATCCCCTGCGTTCGTGTCTGAGAAACTTTGTTCCGATCTCCGTTCCGTTCACTTTTCCCTCGAAAATAGCACGTGTTTCCGAGACAGCTGATTTCACGGAGCAACAAGGATTTTCACGTTTAATGAATGTAACTTTATGTGTGAGTGTTTCCCATAGGGAATTTCAGTTTCAGGGACGCAAGATTTTGCCGCATATGTGACTGTTCCTTAGTGATGAAGAACATGATACCTTTCATCCCTTTCTTAATAGACAAAAAAAAAGTCCAGATTCACTGGCCCAGGCGCAGAAGTTAATTTTAACTGCCACCTGCTAATAATAACTGTGTATAAGTGCAGTGTGCGTCATAAAAACAAAAAAAACAAAAACAAAAAATGAAGCCTTCCCCTATGCCCAGAATTCACTGCATGCAGAGAAAAACTGGAGAAATTACATGTGCACATAGAACCTTACGATTTCAGCCCCTATGTTTGATCCGAATTAGTGCTGCTTTAATTCAACTTAAACTGACCAGGGAAGTGGCAAACACATTAGAACAGGCCACAGCTAAGGTCACTGGGTTTCTGATAGGGAGTAAAGAAATGATGTGCTAAATAGACCACCTTTACTATTAAGTCCAACTCGGGTTGAGTGTAGCCCAAGAAGCATAACTCTAGACGAGTCAAATTTTCAAGCATCTTATCTCCCTTGATTGATTTCCGAAGTACGCCTATTTCAAAAGTAATGTCCGTCTGTGACCAAGTGGCCACCAACATGTGAAAAAAAAAATTGACGCCTGCGCTTAAAGGGTTAAGAGCGATCTATGGATCACTTCAGTCTATCGTTCCGAGTACACCTTTTTTTTTTTTTCAATTCTACACATGTGTCGCCGGGTGGAAAGGCATATATAGCATAGTAATTCATTCTTTATTATTAAGGGGGAGGAATGTGTGAGGTTAGTCTGATAATTTTTCAGATGTATCATATTATTTTAGGGAAGTGTGTCCTCAGGGATTTTACCAAATTACTGTGAATGATCAATTTTGAGAAGATGGGCCGAAAAAAAACAACCTACACTAGAAAATTTCTGTCCCTGCCGGGGATCGAACCAGGATCTCTCAGCTTGCAAGTCTGAACGTGTTACCACTACACCGCAGGGACGCTAACTTCACAGCAATTTAATTCTTAAATACCTACTGCCTGAATCGGTCCCTACTTCCACGTGCAGGCCTTGTGTTCACCTGTGACCCAAACACACTTCCCAACTGCTCACACATGGCCAAAACAATTTGCTAGGCCTAAGTTTATTTTGTATCCTTCACGTCCTGAACAAGAGGACACAAAAAGACCAACAGATAAGCATGGCTACCCTGAACGATTGAATAAGAGAAGCCAACTAAGAAATTCAAGATCGTGATGCATTTGAGATTGTAAGGCAGGCACAAGTCACAATTTTGGACAAAAGTCGCTATTAGAATAAATTCTGTTAATGTTAGTATGGTATATTCTGTAGCGTGGTTCTGGTTGGCGCTAGACAGGTATTTTTTTTTTAAAGGATCCGTGACAAGCAACAATGTCTGATTCTGCATTATTAAGAAACAATAAGCTTTTATTATGGCTGAAAATTGTTGCAATTACAATGGTAATATAATGGAATTGAAAAGATTATCCCCTTTTTTTATAATTTTGTTGAAAAATGTATAATTTAGGATGTTCACTACGTAACATTGTATTATGAGCTTGCGTTGTATCCATGTGTAACAGGGTGGAAAGGTAATTGTAATATTGTATACACTTTCTCTCTTAATAAGGGGGAGGAATGTGTGAGGTCAGTCTGATAATTTTTCAGATGTTATAGTCTATATTATTTTAAGGAAGTGTGACACCAGGGATTTTACCAAATTACTGTGAATTTTGAGAAGAAAGGCCGAAAAAACCTACACTAGAAAATTTCTGTCCCTATCGGGGATCGAACCAGGGTCTCTCAGCTTGCAAGTCTGAACGTATTACCACTACACTACAGGGACGTTAACTTCACAGCAATTTAATCCTTATATATATCTACTGCCTGAATCGGTCCCTACTTCCATGTGCGAGCCTGGTGTTCACTCGTGACCCAAACACACTTACCGACAGCTCACACATGTATGTTCTAATATGTCGTCAATGAGGTATTTTCAGACGGGCCAGTTACACCACGTGATCTAGGGATTGCTAGGAAAGTTTGATAAATGATGAGTAATCATACATGAGCAGAGCATGTAGACAAACCAACGTGTGAGCAATAATTCCTAGGTCACGTGATGGAGCTGAAAATACCTAATTGTTGTATGAAGCTGTGTCCTCTGTTGTATTGCTTTCATGTATATTATATATAAGGTACATTAAGCTATTAAATAAACTTGTTAAACTTGCTGTAAAGAACAGCTCTGTAGTTGCATCAAAGGGAAGTCAAAACAAGCCAATGACGTCAACCAGTGCAACGTCTACCTAACCCATTGCCACCCTCTGCTCTCTTTGTGTGTATCATAACTCACCCCTAGTCCCTAGTCCCTACTAGCTCTCTAGGTCCTCCACCCTTTACACCTGCCCCCCCCCCCNAGGTTATCTAATGAACTTCTATCTCGCTTTTGATAAATATTTATGACAGTTTCCAAGTTGGTGTTTAGCTGTCAATCACCACTCACGACTGAGACCTCTCGATGGGCGTAAGCGTTGTTTCATTAGAGAAGGACCTGAGGCGGTCAAGTCTTGTGACGTGGTCTTGGATACCAGGTGTCATCACGTCTTTATTATGTAAGGGTACACGCTTCACTTGCGATTAAAAGCGATAAACCAGTCCTTGTTGTGTAATGCCGGCGGCAACAGTAGCTTCGTCTCGATGGCTTCATTTACCTGACGCCATAAAGGGGCAAGAATGACAAACTGATTTTTGTGATTCAAAGAATGACAGTTAAAACTGATAAGTCGAAAGTAGCTGGTGATTGCTGTGTGGTGAGTACACAAGTTGACGACAAAACGAAAAAAAAAACAAACCTGATCGCTGATTGAAGANAGAGAAGGACCTGAGGCGGTCAAGTCTTGTGACGTGGTCTTGGATACCAGGTGTCATCACGTCTTTATTATGTAAGGGGACACGCTTCACTTGCGATTAAAAGCGATAAACCAATCCTTGTTGTGTAATGCCGGCGGCAACAGCAGCTTCGTCTCGATGGCTTCATTTACCTGACGCCATAAAGGGGCAAGAATGACAAACTGATTTTTCTGATTCAAAGAATGACAGTTAAAACTGATAAGTTGAACGTAGCTGGTGATTGCTGTGTGGCGAGTACACAAGTTGACGACAAAACGGAAAAAAACAAAACCAACCTAATCGCTGATTGAAGAACGGAATTTGAACGGACTTGAAAAGAAACTAGTCTAGGTTCGACCCGTTCGTTAAAAATCACGAACTCCGTTAACGATCGCGTTCACAATGGAACAAGAGAACTCCGTTCGTTCCTATTACGAAACTGGAACTAAGTTCATGAACAGTTCATATGAACTGAGTTCCCCCCTCCCCCCCAAACCTGCAGTAGAACCACCGCCATATTGCCAACATCACCTGAGGCTGTTATCTTTTTTTTTTATTATTATAAAACCATTGATGTTTAAATGGCACAGGAGGACGACATGTGACGCCCAGGTGGCTTGCATTCATTGGTCACGGCAAGACGACAAAACAGTGGCCATAAACCTAAACTAATCCCAAAGCCTTAAATTTAATCCCACAAAACTGAAAGACTACGCCTGGGGTTAGTGGTGGGCCGTGGTGGATTGGGACAGGATCTAAATGGATTTCGATATTTTTCAACAATATCGTTCTGAAGGCTCTTTGGCTCTTTGTCACGTTAGGCTTTTTGACAAAATGTTATAGTCATGTAGACTGTTGCTGGGGAACGAGTGGGGATAACGATTACTTTCGATGCATTTTACTAACGGAAATGTGCCGGATTATATGAGGCTGTTTTCGCTTAAATCGAAAACATCGATATTGTATTATTTGTATCGACACTCCTGAGTTTGAAATTCGATATCCTATCTAAATTTCTAGGTATCAGTACTCATAAACAATACCGCCCACCACTAGTCTACCTACCGTACGCCAAGCACAGTGATGTAACCGACCACCTTGACTCACAACAAATCCTAAATTCTAGTGATATCTTCCATATTGATCTAATACTGACCATCTTCATACTATTATAAAGCAACGGAGACTATTGTTAATGTAAAGCCAAGGCATTTCAATTCAGTACATGCAACCAATCTACACCCATGTAATCTAGTGTGTCATTGTTTTCGTTCCTAATGAACTGTGCGGCCGCCTTTTCTTTATGTTTAGAAAAAACTTGAGATTAAAAAAAAACAAAAAAAAACCAACCTAACTTCTTTGTCTTTGTAAAGCTTCCTGTAACCGCGAATTGTCGTTCTGAATTTGCTGAAATTCACGATATGGTGTCAAATTAAATGTTTATGCTGCTTCCTTTCATCAGCGTTCACAGGTGAAGGTCGGGCAACGCTTTGCCTTTAGGTTGTTGTCTATCAGCAGTAAGCCCTTTTCTCGTACCTGAAATAAATTCACATGTCCAGGCAAACAAAGCCCACTTGAAGACAGGGATGTCATCATTAACACGTTTGTTAAATTTCCTTTGTTTACCTCCTATTGTTCCTCATTACGCAATGGAAGCCTAAGCACACCGAGATCTGCATCACGTGTTGATTGGTTAGCTTGGTGGGCCCTATACTTGTGCCCTAAAGCAGCTACCCTGACTTCTTCCCTACTCTCTATGGCTGCCACGCAAACAGATTTTTCAATAGCTCTAGACAAGTAACACTGAGGTTGGCCATTTATCTAGTGAACGAAATAAAAAAAAAAAAATTAAAAAATGGGAATATCTACTCAAAAGTTGTGACCGAGAGTTTGTTTTTGTATGTCTGTGTTTAATCAAATTGATTTGGCATTTGGTTTATTATTTATGTAGGCCTAAATGATAATATTAGACATTGATTTTTATCAATAAATGAAGAAAAAGGAGAAGGAAGGGAAGAAGAAGAAAAAACAAAAAATAACAATCAGCTTATTAGATAACCTAAGATTAACCATTACCATGAGCACAAACAGACATGTACATGTAGAGCTGTTTGTAGTCTCTGTGCGATGTTTCTTAATGAAGACTTCTTGTTCGTTTTCCTTTTCCTCTTTCTTGTTGTTTATTTCATGCTTCTAGTAACTTATCTAAGTTACCTGCCTTTCAAATAACTTGTAATATGCATACGAATAACATGTCATGTAAAGTATCAAATACAACTTCAAAGGATTTAAACTAAAATTCTAGTGACATTTGGCCTTAGAATCTAATGAAATGGCAAATATCCGAGTGGCAGCCCTGCTACTTTCTGTTCACACCTTCCTTTGTATTCCCTCCCCCATCCTTCAATTCAATATGTCTCCCCCTACCCACCAATGGTCAGCCAGGTGGGGGTGGCCTTGGATAAATCCTTGGCCATTTCTTCCCTGGACGTCTTAGTATACGCGTGTGACGAGTCCAACAGCCAAAGTTATGACTTGACTTCCATGTTGAACTTTTCTACCACGTGGCCGTGGACAAACCTTCACATCTGGATCTAAGTTTTGAAGAGGAGTTGTCTGAACGATTTGATCAAGTCTTTAAGTTACTCTAAGTGAATTCTGACAAAATGATGGACTTTTTCGGTGAGTATTATTTTCTATTCATTTCCATAGGCCTATGTTGTTTATTTCTTCTCTGTTTCCTTTCGTTCATACAATCATACATTCATTCACTCATTCATTTGTTCGGTCCCAAACACACTTTTATGCCCCAGACATATTGAGATTGCGAGATTGTTGTTGTTAGTGAGGATCCCAACGAAAGTGTGCGAGTTTGGGTTTTTGTTTTTTGTCACCCATTCACAAATTAATACTGAACTGTTGTTATGCATACACACATATGTGACTGTGTGATTTATGAGAAACAAGGAGACAGATCGGTTGGCAAGCTTATGTGTGGTCCAGTATTTTTATGATTGGCAACTAACGGATTATTTGAGGGCTTGATCGACATGATTGATTGAAAATACGGGCAATAATTTTCTTCTTTGTCATTAGTGACGTCACCAGCAATTTATAGTCTGTTTCAGATGTTTCTCCTTGCCCTGCCAATAAAGACCTCTATTAAAAAGTTTAACTGTTGATAAATGATTTAACATAATTTGACTGAGTAGGCGTAAGATATATATGCGAATTCTATAAAATACTGCATTGCCATGTTCAATCGCCACAATCAATCATTTGACACCATGCCATAACCGGTTAATTGATCAAGACATTAAACCCGAGTTAACATGCTTCATTCATTGTTAACACACTGGGTTAACTACAGACACAGTGAACACTACTGATGTTTTGGGAGTTTCCCCGTGGTTTCTGCAGTGCGTTAACTAATGTTACAAGGATTTTGCATACACGGCCACAGAAAACCTACATACAATCAGATCAGAAGCGTAGTGTCCATCATATAATCTATGAATCTGAGATTATTCCTCATATTATCTGTTTGTCTAATACAATTTAATTAATATTCATGTTTTCTCCTACGTCTAAACTTCACCCTCGTCCTATTTCACCTATGAGCCATTTACAAACATTGACTATACGATTTTTGCCAACGGGAGTTAGGTATCTTCGCCGATAATCTGAGAGCTTATAGTCTAATAATATTCACAGATTCAACGTTCCCATGGCAATTGCCACATTGCAATGCATCCAAAGGCAATAATGTACAGACAAAAACTAATTAAAAAGGTAGCAGATAATCTGAGTGAAGAAATTTGCTTGTCCGCTATTCTGGCGGCCTTTTATGTTCCTTTTTTACACAAAATCCCCTCCGTCCAGCAGTTCCAGGGTTTTATTTTCTTTCGGCGACGAGATAGTTTATCTATAGACCATAACAGGGTTACCAGATTTGGCTCTTTAGGAGCACTAGGCTCTCAAATAACTGACTGGCTCAGTGATCCATTTCTTTTAAAAACTTTACTTATGCGGCTATCAAACTGTTTGGTATTTAAACTTAATATGACAGTGATCGAGATTCTGTCTTTAACTTTTAACTGCCAGATGAACATGAATCAAAGAATGCTCTCAAAACTGTTTTCAATTAACAGTCATTAATTTCTTAAGTTGCTCTAATGTGTGTAAAAAGGCTTATGATAACTAAGCTTATATTATTATAATATCAACGTGGTACATATAAGGCAGTTCGAAGTAAATTTTCATCTGTTATGTCAAATCTTGACTTCAGTCGGTCCTTTTAAGACATTTAGACTATTTAGAGGGGGTGGGGGGAGCACAATATCGCATGCGATAGGGCTTGCTTTAGCTAGGATAAAAAAAAAGGGGGTTGGGGGGGNGGGGGGGGGGGTCTGGCAACCGGACGGTATATCAGAAACATTCAAAAATGGTAGAGATCGTGGAGAATCTGGTTTTAATTTTCCTTTGTTTATTAATGGGAATCATTTCTAAAATCGCTAACCTTCTCACTGCTTGTTTCTGATGGAGTAAGGAATAAGTTTTTTTTGGGTTCTTATAAATTAAAAGTGTCTTATGTATAACGTGAACATATTGACAGAGACATAGCAAAATATTGTTTTAAACTTTCTCATAAGCATAGGTGGTTTCCAACAATCAGCAATCGATGTTTATGTTTTAGTAGAAGAAAGAAATATCTGATGCAACCGAAAATAACAGCATATCAAAATAATATGCAACTTTTGATATCAACAAATCTTGCCCTTTCCCCTGCCACACCCACCAATATAGGATATAAGTGTTAGATTACCCCCCCCCCCCCCCCCCCCCCCCCCCNAAAAAAAAGCTATAAAGTAACCATATTATTAGAACCTCAGTATAAGGTATCCCTTGGTGCATGTGTGAGCAGTCGGGAAATGTGTCCTGGTCACGGGGGAACACTAGGCTTAGGGGCCGATTCAGGCAGTAGGTACAGTATTTAATTAAATTATACACTGTGGTGTAGTGGTAGCACGTTCAGACTTACAAGCTGAGAGACCTTGGGTTCGATTCCCGGTAGGGACAGGAAATTTCTAGTAGAGTTTTTTTTCGGCCAATCTTTTCAAAATTCACAGAAATTTTGGTAAAATCCCTGGTGACACACATCCCTAAAATAATATGTAGTCTAGGCCTAACATCTGAAAAAAAATTATCTGACTGAGCTCACATTTCTGTCCCTTAATGAAGAAGGAATACTATACTATGTGCCTTGCCATTCGGTTATACGTTATACATGGAAAAGGTATACATTTTATTTACCGTACTCTCGACTGGGAGTACTACATTTCCGCACAGTTGATGACGCAATGCTACCTGTAGTCCCTCGTCGATTATTACTTATCGAGTATTCGAAACTGCAACCTGAGTATCACATTTCCGCACAGTTGATGACGCAATGCTACCTGTAGTCCCTCGTCGATTACTTATCGAGTATTCGAAACTGCAACCTGAGTATCACATTTCCGCACAGTTGATGACGTCACTAGACGCATCAGCCTAATCCCCCGTAGAAAGATAACAAGCCACCTTTGCTATTGTATTATGCTCGGCTCCCCCGTTTGATTTCAAAGCTCAAAAGAACAATAGGACACGCTTGTCGCATTTAAAGATGATCAAATCTTTGCTATTGTTTACGCCGGCCCGTCCGTAGGATTTCAGTCTTTAGAGAACAATAGGGCACGCACCTGGCAGTGATCTAAGGGTGGTCAAATCTGACTTTGAATTATGATTAATATGCTGGTATGTGTATGATAAAATAACACTATCTTCACTGACTTATCCCTTCATTTTGTCAGTTTCTCTTCTGCTCCCGCCGTGCGACCGATCCCGTTCTCACCGGTCTCGTTAGCTATACCGGGTCGTCCCGCTATGCCCGACCCTGACACTGTGCGGAAATGCAGAGCTCGATACCAAGTCGGGTATTCGAGAGATAGTGACGTAAGCTGTTTACCAAGTGTGCGGAAATGTGATTCTCCCTCTCGACTCTCGGATGATTGCTGAGAAAAGAGCCAAAAAGTCATGGAAATCCCTAGTTTTCAAAAACCTAACTACGTATTAATTAACAAGTTCAAGTTCAAAATCTTTTATTAGGTCATAGGCCACCTCTCATCTTACAGTTTAGTTCAACTCAGTTCAGTTCAATGTTTATTATAGGACGCTCTGCGACTGTCCCTGAATAATATGATGTAAAGACAACACTGTACGTTAACTGTCCATCCTTTTCGTTATCTAAGTTCTATGTAATGGTTTTTCAATAGATGTGACCCGGATAAATTTACATGTACATAATGAGGAGAAAAATATACGAATGCATTGTATGATACAGAATGCATTCTAAAGACTCATGCTCCTCATACTTTCCATTTTCACACTCTGTCAGGTACTTTATAATTAGTCCTCACACAGACTTCTAAGAACTAGCAGAGAGAGAGAGAGAGGGGGGAATCAGAATAATTAAAAGTTGTGTATAGTAGGACCAAGACTGCCACTTCTAGAGATTTTTTACTATGTTCGGTAAAATTCATATTTTCTAATGATGTAGTGAAAATTTGGGAAAAATAGAAATAATCTAGTGAAAACTTGAAAACTTATTGATTTGTTTGGCATTTTGACTCTTCATATAAGAAATGATAATACTGAACAGTGATCTATATAATGAGAAAAAAAAAAGACAAGTGATATTCAGATTGTTTATTTTAGACATAGCTTAATTTCCGCCTAACCATTGGACCCTAGCACAAATAGTCGACCATTTAAGCAAAGCGTAAGGTTTTATCCAAATCGAAATTTAAACTGTAAATACATGTACATGTAGGTCGAGCTTTTGCAAGGGTCCTCTCTGTGTTACCAAGTGAAGAAGTTTCACATTTGTTTTGTTTTCTTTATTCTTGTTTGTCCATGATCATACGGTTAGTACTTTTTTATCCATCCCTCCAACAACTGCAATATGCATCAAAATAAGGCATCAAATTTGCATCACAGTCATAAGAAGATTACTTTTCTCAGAAACAGGCAAGTTGCGAACATGCTACACCCCACAACATCCACTAAATGTCACAGGGAGAAAATATAGAGTATGTCATAAAGTCATAAGCAACAGAGCTTGAGTTTGGCTCTACTTTCTTGCGTTGTCTAATGTAGATTAGACAACTTGTAAAACTTGTAAAACTCACTCAAAAGAAATTGGCGATCTGCCCCTGAGTGTGACGAAGTACAGTTTCAGAGAGAAAAAGAATATGTAGTTAAATATAATGAAATTTGGCCTTAATATCAGGTGAAAAGGCAAAAAATCAGAGTGGCAACCCTGAGTGGAAGTCCTGCCTTCAAACATTCTGAACAATAACGTAACGACACTGCAGTAAGTAATCTGCACAGTAGCTGTTCTAAGTCGGTAGGTGGAAAAAAAAATGAACCCTGAACCCAAAGGTGTGATTTTCATGTCTAGTCAGGTAGATATACGACAAACACCACCCGAATCCCCGCAAAAGAAATTCTAACAAAAGGTTTCTAAACGGTTTTAGGCCCTCGTGTTGTGGTGAATGATAGGCAAAAAGTCTACCAAAATCTGACGTCCGTAACTTTTCTCTAATTGCCATTCAAAGATTAAAACATAGGTTGCTAACTGGAGAAAATAAATGAAGTCACATTTTGTCATCCCGAAACATCACGAATATAGTAAGCAACAAGAGGTGTGGGGTTTGGGGGGAGGGAGGGGTGCAATATTTACCCATAGAGTTCTGTAGTAGAACTCCGTGTATTTACCTAACTAGATCTTGAATAGCTCGATTCGTTCTCTATCGACGCGAGCAGACACTACACTTGTTTGTGAGGACTGAAAACGTCACTGTTCAGTTGCACGCGGCACTCGATTATGAACTGGTCTCAATATTTTTTTCTATTATTATATTAGTCTGTATCATTTAGATAGATGTAGGTCTATAATTATGTTGACAGTGCAAATTTGGTACTTCACGTAAGTGTCTGCACTGTAAGGGGCTAACTGCAGGCGTACACAGAGTGACAGAGTGAGCAAGTTGCTCGGAGTTCATTCCTGACATAATCATACAGTTTGTGTAGGCTCCATCAGTTCATTCTCTCTCCATATTTCCTCAGCAGATGTCCTCCGTGACACCTGATAATAATCATCATTAGACACTCGACTACGATCTTAGTCACATCAGGTTTTTAACTTTTTTTACATTTTTCACTTCCAGATGACGACTCAGATTCTGGATGCTCTGTAAGTTCCATATGTCTGTCTGTCTGTGTGTCTGTCATCTGACTTTCTGTCTGTGTGTATTTCTGTCTTCTGCTTGTCTGTCTGTCTGTGCAGTGGCAGATCTCGTTCTCAATGATGCAAGTCTTTGATGCCTGAGAGTGAGATCTGTTATCAGAACCATTGGAATTCTCTCCCCCTCCACCCTCTACCCTCCGCCTCCCCCCTTCCTCACATGCTGTTTGGGTTTTATTTACTTATATATATATGTCACACACTAACATGCTGGTGTATTTTCCTAATGATATTATTATCTTAAGTTACATTTTTTTTTTTTTGGTTAAAAGTTCTGTAATTGAGCTTGTGCGGAAGAAATTGTTAAAAACCACTCATCATTTAGTTCATTTAGATCGTCCCGAACCTTAGAATTTGGCGCTTTACCTACATGATATTATAATCTGTAAATGTACACAATGTCATTATTATTGAGGTTTCTTCAGATAGCCCAGACTTTTCCTTCTTTTATTCCCTGGAACCAGAAACCCTCCCTCCCCTTCCCTTCGGTCTCTCTCCTCTTATTGTTCCGCTGGGTTTAGCTGTCTATAACACATTTTTCTTGGCCCCCTCCCCCCCCCC
>JAWQUT010000520.1:310115-339461 GCA_033807755.1 Ellobium chinense | reverse complement strand
GTAAAGATCGGGATGGGGAGGGGGGGGGGAAGGGGGAGGAGAGCACATCGTTGGCTGTTTTGCTGCTTTAATCTTTCCTTCTACCTTTCCTTCTCCTACTCTCTCTCTCTCTCTCTCTCTCTCTCTCTCTCTCTCTCTCTCCTGCTCTCTTAGTTTTCTCCAACGATTCACCGTGACAACAGGATAATATATGTTCACTATCAGTTCTGTCCACTGTTTTCATGTTACTCTTATGTTTTGTTTAAACAGCATCGTCGTCTTTCTTTCTTTCTTTCTCTCTCTATCTTTCTTTCTCTCTCTTTCTTTCTCTCTCTCTCTCTTTCTTTCTCTCTCTCTCTCTCTTTCTTTCTCTCTCTCTCTTTCTCTCTCTCTCTCCCTTTCTTTCTCTCTCTCTTTCTTTCTCTCTCTCTCTCTCTCTCTCTCTCTCTTTCTTTCTTTCTTTCTTTCTTCGGAAGTTAGACACTTTGATTCATTGAAACTGTAACTGTAACAAAACTAGGTACAGTGGAGCATACCTAAGACGGACACGTTGGATACATAAACACGATACTGAGTACAATATTTTTTAATCCACATTTTTCTTCTCTCTAACTCTAGAGACTAGACTAAGTGAAATGTTAACACGTACAATAGTCTATATATTTCTGTTAATAAGTATACTTTTGGTCGGTGCCAATGTGTTCACAATGTCTGTGCTTCACTATATTTTTGTTCGTTTATTGTCAATGACGGTGCCGAGTCTTATTTTGTAGTGACTTGCCCGCCATTTGTTCAATGTTATTTTGACCTTTTGACCCTTAGTGCGTCATCCAGTACGGTGCACAGATTATAAATAATACAGATAGCGCAAGCTGTGCCGTGACGTCACAAATACGGGGGACGCCTCGCGAAGACGCCGCCATTTTGTTTGGTCTGGGCATGCCTAGTAACCAAGGACGCTTACTATCTTTTCCTATCGATTAGCGCTAGGGCGTGTGTGAGTTTGGGATGTGTTTAGAGTTCGAGAGGTTTTGATTTAAGATTTTGGAAGAGTTGAAGGCTCTCGCTGCATTATGCCATGTAAAAAAAATGTTTCATCTCGTTTTACTGCATTCTTTATTTCCAACTACCGGATAGTTTAGTAGATTTAAACTAGACCAGATTTAGATGTTAATGGATGAGCCTACGTAGATCTAGAAACCAGCACACACAAAAATAGATATCTAGATCCTGGNTAACAACAAGGCATACTCATTAAATGAGTACTTAATATCGAGGTTTCTCTGTACTTAAAAAATTGGCCGGAACTGTCGACTGGAATTGTGCTGGATGCTGGCAGCTGGTGCACATATTCCGCAATAGTCCATATCCGGCTAAGCGCTGGCCCGGAAACCCCCGGTGGCTATTTTTAGCACCCGGTACAAGCTTTGTTCTTAACACAATGCGGACAGTGGTGTTGGTCGTGATTTCGCCCTCAAACACGTTGTTATTCTGCAGAATTTTTTGCGAAAAAGAGGTGTTACTGTCAACCAGATAAGGAAGAATGAACTTGTAATATTATGTGAGCAAGCTGATAGGTTAGGAGTGGAGTTAGATCCTGATGGACTCGACAATATAGATCACAGAGAAACTTCAAGTTGAAGTAACTTGAAGGAACATTGCTTACCCTTCCTACCCTGATGGAAGCCAGTCACAATTTCTCTGAGATGCCCACAGTGTCAACCTTTGACATGTTTCACGAACTTAGCAAGGGGCACAGCTCTTCTGTGCTCGGGAATTATACAACCAGTTAAGGCACAAGCACTTATTTAAATACAATACCGGTCGCGTGCACGGCGGGAAGAGGCTACGTGGACATCCAGATGTCTACGTAGTCACCGCGGCTAAGTGGACATTCAAGCCAACTACGTCACCAATTTCTGTGTATTTAAAATAGGTTTTACAAATAGCCTAGACGAGGCTTACCCTTACCCAACATAAATGGCGGCCTCCACCGAAGGAGCATGGATTTGTCAAGACCAAGCTTTTCAGTGTTTTCAAGGGGTCGTGGATTTATTTGAAACACGAAAGAGAATTGAAAAATGGAAGAAAAGGAGAGGACTTCCGATTTTCTCTCTGATCTTTCAGATTCTTTGTGGAGAGGATGGTCTTTGTCCTTTATGATTGTTTTAACTTTCTTTAACATATATATGTCTCATTTTGACAAACAAAGAAAGAAGAAATTTACATGTACTGGTCGCTCCCACACTGTGGACTGCGAAGACTAGTCATCTGGATGTCCACGTAGCCGCGGTGACTATGTAGACATCTGAACGCAGAAAATAATGACGTAGTTGGCTTGGATGTCTACTTAGCCTCGGTGACTACGTAGACATCTGGATGTCCACGTAGCCTCTTCCTGCACGGCGCTTGTACCGGGTGCTAAAAATAGCCACACGTGGTTTCAGCGCTAAGCAGGCAGAAGAGTCACAATGGATTCCATGTAGTTATAGTGTTCAGTTAGGACTTTCTTCACTATTACAAAGCAAGCCTAGAAAACAACTAATAAGTTGGCATTGGTGTAACAATATCTGCACACCGATATGGAGGTAGATACACCCCAGTCTTACGTTCTACTAGTGTTTACTTCACACATGCTGAGTTAGATCTAGATTTGACATATTATATAAAAACAAAACTTTAGTGCCATGACCAAGGTGAGAAAAGAAACCCAATGACAGCTGGCACAATAATCTAGAATCTAGCGTATTGTATGATTAATATCTTGGACAAACGAAGTACAGTAGTACTCTGCGATCTTGTCAGCATTAAGCTGCGTGTATGGTCGGATGCAGAGCCGAATCCACTTCAAACATCTATCTAGTTGAGTTTTAGGCTGAGGAAAGGATCTAAACGTGACTTCCTTCATATGTGGTCGATCCTTGTACCGACTGTCACTGTTACAACAACACTACAGTAGAGCATCGTGTTCTGTGTAGCCTACAAAACACAGTACTAACCGGTCGCTTGCGCGGCGCTTGTACCGGAGTGCTAAAAATAGCCACCGGTGGTTTCCAGGTCAGCGCTAAGCCGGAACAAGTTGAATTTCCTGGCGAATTCCAAAGATTGCAGGAATATCCACGGAATATTTAGATTATCTGTAATTTATTTGGCAACTTGGAAAGATATATGTCAAGTTCCTGGACAAACTACCACGGCAACTGGTATGTCAGAATTGGCTTGAGAGCACAAGGAAGTCACGATGACGGCCTCCTATTTCTGCCATTTGAATGAAATCACTAAACTGAGAAAATATTTTACAAACAAATTCCGGTCTTTCAAAGTAGGCACGGTCCAGAAACGAAACAAATGAATTTTAGCGGATGGCATCATCAAAATTTGCGTACTCGGAAATATTCTTTGCCGGGTACTGCAATACTGTTTGTTTGGTTCCTGCCTGCACATTGACAAAATGGGAAGCCACGCCCCTTCCCTAGCAAAGGAAGTAATGGGTCTCTAGGCAAGCCAAGATGGCTGTGACTAATGGACTGAATTGAGAGTGGTTATCTTTAGACTGATGAGTTTTGCCACATATTCCTCCGATACAACAAAGGCTATTTAATAAGATGTCCCAAGTGCCAAATAATATGAACTGTACTGTAGATTGTTACGGCCATGTTGCCCGGCTTTTTCTTCCGAATTTTCAACAAAATGCGATACACTTCTAACAGAATCTTTGCTAGGTACGTAACGTATCCTTCCTCACTGTGACCGGTGCGCACCAACCAAAAGCGTGCCCTTTGCTAAGAACTGCTCACAGACTACAAGGAAGGGGTGCGACTTCCTGTTTTGTCAAATTGTAGGGGTCAAACAAACGCAGTCCAGTTGGTGATTCTGCCCTCGTGCGGGGGAGAGGGAGAGGGGATGAGGAGACACAGGCACACACCGACAAGACTTCAGTGTAAGTTTGGTCATCCCTTCCTTCCCCATCTACTCTCTCTGCAGGTCGGGGCACTTCAGCTGGTTATTTTATTAAATATCATTTTTTCAAAACGTAGTGGATGAGTGTGTTTCTGTAAATGTAGGCCTAGTCCACTTTGGTTTGACATTCATACAAGAACAACAGCCATGAACATCTTGTAGAGTGAAGTGCACTCCCTTTACTGTTTCATTTTACTTTGATGGGGAGCCTCGTAGGCTAATTTAATATCTATGAAAAGCCGTTGGGTAGCATATTACGGTAGACCGTTTGTTTCAATGTAGTAAAATATCGAGGGCTGAGAGTAACAAGTGGATATCTCCACTTTGAGTAATTTTCAGAAAATCGAGTTTTAAAGATTTGAATAAACTCACTTTGTATCTCCAATATCGGCCTACATTTACTGAAATTGAAGTAAACGTGGTTCAGAAGTGTTTGATATTCAATCAGCAGGTGAAGGACGTTTAATGCTTAAATAAAGGGTCAAAAGGTCAGATGTTGCTCTCAGCTCTCGATATACCATACAAGCTGAGATGTCCCGGCATTGCCTAGAAAAGGGAGGGAGGAAGGAATACCAAAAGTCTACTGAACAGTCTTATTATTGGAGTGTGTCTCTCCACCTCCTTCACTGCCCTCTAGTCACCTAAGTATATGTAATTAGTTCCCGCCGATGAATACTTTTGCATGGGCAAAATTTGATGACGTCATCCGCTAGCGAAATTTTCTTTCGTTTCCGGACTGGTATTACTTATTAGCCTTAGGACCGGGAATTTTCGTAAACTAATTTGTTCTTAATTGAACGATTCCAAATGGCAGCAATCGAAGGCTGTCATTGTAATGATGCCCGATTTGTGCCCTCACGCCAACTTTGAACTCTAATTTTATTGGTGTGGTGGTTTGTCCGGAAAAGTGACACATGTGCTTCCAAGTTGCCAAATATATACAGTAATAGATTACTGTCTGTTGTAATCAGAGATTTGTCATGGATGGAAGGAAGGATGGAAGGAAGGACGGGCGAATGAATGATCAATGGATAGGTTAGTTAGCTGACTGACTGACTGACTGACTAACTGATTGATTGATTGATTGATTGATTGATTGATTGATTGATTGATATTTGTGAATAATACTGATTTACTGATTTATTTATTGCTTGCAGGAGGTCATCCGGTCGCACCGATTATTCCCTTTAGACATAGGTAAGTTTACTATCATGATAATTTTCATAACTACTGTATGAAATTATGAGCTATTTCTACTTAAAAGCCGGTCCTAGTATAAAATATGAGAGGAGGCATGACGGTATATTTATTTCACCAACATGACTTCAATTTCACGATTCACAGTAGACCGTTGTTTCTTCGGCTTTCATGAGTACACATAAAGGGAGCTCGTATTTAACAGTGGTTCGCTAAATCCCTGCTCTATATTCTTCTCGCTGTTGTTAAATTCGCCTTGTTATAACGGGCTTGGAAGAGCCAAAAGCCCGGCTGTTGCGGCGTTCTTTGCCTCATCCATCGTACGAGTTTTTGCATAACTAATCTGGTATGGTTTGTCGTGCTGGTAGAATCATGCAATGACTGACAAACAAATAAGGTCTTGGGGTTGTTACTTTCAGAACTGTTGCCTACAGCAGTCTTCTTCAATGTCTTACCCAGGCTGTCCTATGTTATTTCAGCGATGATTGTATGTTCATGTAAAATAAATACACACGGACGATGTGGCAACAGACTGTATGTAGTAGGTTGCTTGTTGATGCTGACACATTATATTAGTCGAAATACAGGAAACAAACAACAAACACATGCAGATGTAGATGCATAAATAAAAACATGCCACAAGAATTTCATAATCTACATCTTTGCCTTCTGCTCACTGAAATAAAATTCAAAACCCGAGTGTTTTTGTCTGGAATATCTCAGGCATCAGTGGGATGTAGTTCGTCAACGATCAAAGAAAAAAAAAAAATACCATTTGACCAGGAGACTTAAGCGAATGCAGACCGCGTTGCCCGTTGCCAACTTTTGCAAGGTGGTTTTTATATGTTATTATATATATATATCAAAAAAGGAAGAAGTTACCTATATGAGACTACTTCCCTTGTCTAAATACCCCAATTTGGAAACAATGGCGCACTGTTATAACGGCCAACGGGGAAGATCCTGACCATCCGCTGTAACCGAGTTTTATGATACATGTATTAGAATACACGTCCAAATCATTGTCATTCACGGCGTCTTTGAAGTCATTTCCCACATTCCAGGGACACCAACAAAGCGTCAACAAAAATCTGTTCTCAGTCTAGAAATCGGTAATTTATTTTGTTCTGCACAGATTTTTGAAACCTCGCCTTTTTTTTCTTTCTTTTAACATTGTATGGATGATAAAGCAGGTGACGCAGAACATTCCTAAAGCACAAGAACACAAATTATGGCTTAAGTCTGAAAATCAGGCGAGCCTGATGGTATCCTCTTTTTATTCCCAGGGTATGTCTAATGTGGCCAGTGGTGCACATAAAAGGCATCTTCTGTTACACAATACTAGAAAGACGTCGCCCCCTTTGGCGCAGCGTGAGGAGAGAGGAACCCCAACAGGGATCACCATATCATGTAGTGAGTTCTCAGATGTCCAGGGATACCTACATCACGTGGTTACATCTCAAACGACGGCCGCGTATGTCGGCAAAGGTCTTCTGAGATCTTAACAGATCAGCAGACATTGTGACGGTCAGGGTCATGTGGACAATGTTGGAGGTCGGAGGTCAAGCAGACACTGTAGAGGTCGGAGGTCATGCATTGTGGAGGTCAGAGGTCATGCAGGCCTGGTGGAGGTCGGAGATCATGCAGACATTGTGGAGGTCAGAGGTCCTGCAGCCAGGTTGGAGGTTAGAGGTCATGCAGACAGGGTGGAGGTTAGAGGTCACGCAGTGTGGAGGTAGGAAGGCCACAATAGCGGGGACACTCAATTAGTGAAACATTCTGGTACAAGAGACGGTGAATGAAGGACTTGTGTGACGTTCCATTGTCCACATTAATTCAATCCTTGTGGCGTGGGAGACGTTTCTATACGATCTCTTATTATCTTTGGCTAATGCGGACATCAGATTATCCACTCCACACCCTGCCTAACCGAGAGAAGTGCCTGACGGATGCACCCGTTTGGTATCAAAGTGGTCACTGGCAGCTTACACAGCGGAGGATTACCAGGGTACAGTTAACAGCCGCAGCCTGGAGCTCTCCTACTGATGGAAGTATAGTGCCAAAAAGAGTTCAATAGAGAGATTATGTTTTCTCATGTTATTTACGAGAATATGCATGCATAGTATGCTTACATTTTGGAGTTTTTGTTATACCTTTTACTCCACATTCGCTGAGTATGCTTGTTTGAGGAGATCCTTAAATCTTCCACTGAAGATTGTAGTACAGTACAGTATTGTAGTGGGCACATCTTTTTTCTAATTCACTACCTTTTGCATACGAAATTGCGCACTTAAGTGCTGGATAGTGCACTTTTGCTTGTTGTAGGCGGTCATGTTATTAATACTTCCCAATGTACCAAAATAGTTGTTATTTTACCGTTAGATTTCAAACATGAAGACCAACTACAGCATATTAATGCATATCACTGCAGAGAACTAATGAATATTTATGTCTCAAGAATAATTTAAGTGGAACTATGGTCATGGAATGTTTCTAACTAAGAGTGGATATAACGAGATTTTGAACTTTGAAAATGAAGTAACTTTGTAATGGCATGCATTTATGCATCTTAGATAAGAAACAGTTTGCAGTGTAAGGGCGATGCGCACTTTACGGTGCTTCAGAACGCTGCTAGCTGAAACAGAGTTTCCCCGAACAATCTATTTTTAGCCAAACAGCGGCTGGCTGTTACCTTTATTCATGGGTGAAAGGTCAGATCGGTGCTGCACTATAGCAACGCACAATAAAATGCAATGTAGGTGGTTCGGTTTTGAGCCAATGCCATGGTAAATAATGATATCTTTAATGTCACTGATGTTGTTTTGTGTGGACTTTCATACTTTTTATTCAGGTCTTTCATGATTGGGTCTCCACATGTCATTTCAAAGTATAATTTTGCCAGGTATATGTTTTAGGCTTCACATTAAGACATACTGTATAGAATTTCAATTTAGTGGGTGTCATGACATACCCACTGTATGGACATTTCATGATTCACTGGCGTCTTTTACAAAACCTATTTCTTAGAATTTTATGATTCATGATTCATTGACGTCATAGCATTTTTACTGTAGACAGTTTCATGAATATATAATATAACTTAAGTATAGAATTTCAAATCCAGTGGTGTCACTACATATCTACTGAAAAGAATTTCATGATTCTGTGGTTTTATTATACAACCACTGCAAGGAATTTCATTAATCAAAGACATCCTAATATGACTGCTGTATAGATATTCAGACCTTCTGGTGCCATAACATACAGTACATTCCGTGTAGATTGTCAAGATGCATTAACATCAGTATATATATATACATGTATCTACTGTAACAGATTTCATGATTCATTGGATTCATTTTATAACCATTATATTGAATTTTAGATCCATTGGCATTATTACATATCCGCATTTAGAATTTCATGATTCACAGTCTAGTCATAATTACCACTGTATAAATTTTGGTCTTGATTTTCCTTCTCTTTGTTATTAGTAATTATCTTCAGCTAATTTATACATGCTAATGGAAACAACCGCACAGTTATGTTTCTGATGGCCGGAAAATGAGGGAGAAATGGGGGAAGGGTGGCGCTACATTTGATTTCATTGGCAAAGAGAAGGAGGCTCTAAGCTTTATCTTTTGGATATACATGTATTATACAGTTGATCTGCTACTGGACGTGGTTGATTCAGCTCCCATTTGTGTCATATGTTCAACCCTCTGTCATTTTCACTGTTCATCTTCATAAGGGTACATGTATGGTTAATACATATTTCTGTTACATAAGAATAGTTTTGTTCTGTCCCAAGGTGTACACATTATCTATAGAATTTTAGATCCATGGATGTCATAACATACCTACTGTATAAATTTAAAGAATTTTATGATCCACTGATATTAATAATAACAATAATAACAGAGACTCATTATCCACTGTGTCATTATATAATGAGTTTATAGAATTTCATGATCCAATGACCTCATTCCATGTCTTCTGTATAAATAGTCATAATTCATTGGATTTATTATATAACCACTGTGTAGAGCTGATCAGTTCCACTGGCATCATTATATACCAACTGCATAAACTTTTATAAATTACTGGCATCATTACATATCTTCTATAAACAATTTCATGATTCATTGGGGTCATTACACATCTGCTGTATAAAATTTCATGATTTACTGGCATTGTGGCATCATTACGTATCTTCTATATAAAATCTCATGATTCATTGGAGTCATTACACACCTGCTGTATAAAATTTCATATTTTACTGGCATCATTACATGTCCTCTGTATAGAATTTCATGATTCAGTGGAGTCATCACATACCTGCTGTATAAATTTTCATGATTCATTGGTGTCATTACATAGCAAATATATAAAATTTCATGATTCATTAGCGTCATTACATACCTACTGTATAAAGTTTCGCAGTTCTTTGGTGCCATTATACAGTTTATTGCATCTCATAATTTATTGGCATTATTACATACCAACTGTCTACTGTATAAAATTTCATAGTTCACTGGTGTCATTGCATATTAAATGTATAAAATTACAAGTATTCTATTCTACTGTAATAAATTTCGCAGTTCATTGGCATCATTACATAGTTAGTTTACTGAATTTCATGATTCATTAGCATCATTACATGTACTATATTAAAAAAATTTCATGATTCATTGGTGGTCAGTATACCTACTGTATAAAATTTTATGATTCATCTCTACTGTATTAAATTTTTAAAATTCATTGACATCATTACATATTAAAAGTATAAATTACACAGTTCACTGGCATCATTACATACTTACTGTATAAGATTTCAGAATAATAAATATGAATTTCACATGGATGATTTGATTTTTATTCTCTTCATTATTCAGGTGGAACCCATTAAGTCTACCTTAGTAATACTTAAGATTTTATCGATACACCGAGGGCACACTAATGAAGTTCCACCATATAGCCTATACGCATAGCCTAAGGATATAGCCTCTCATTTTTTTTTTTCAAGATTCCAAATGCAACATAAAGATGCATGCTGGATGGCAAACATGGAATCATATCAAATCATTATTTCCCTTCATTTAACCATTCTGGCAATAGGCCCGAAGCTGACACATAATTATGTCATTGTCAATACCAACATTTCAGCGTTTCATAACTTTACTTCTCTGTCCCCATCATGTGTTAAATATTTAGACTTCAGTGGTTACCTGTGCAATATTCCTATAAGAATTTGCAACAATTCACTTGGCACAAAATGATGCTGATTTTCTGTTGTTTGTAAAATTTCACAAATGCGACTTACCGAGCACTTATAATAAGGCATTGATGTGTATTGTATAACAAGTGTACTAGTCATAGTGAATGGTGAGCCTGCTGTGCTGTAAGTGTTTTCAAATAAAAGAACACTTATGTGTGCTATTATACAAGTGCTGATGTTAGCTTACCAACTAAAGTCTCTTGCCTTTGGTTCCTCTCATTGATTATCACCTCTCTCGTGAAAGAAATAATTTATTGCTGGTAAAATACCAGAAAAATCTAAACATGCCCAAATTCCTACTGTTTATGAACACAGATGATGAAAACTTGCTGGAGGCAGTCCAGTGAATTAGCACTTATTGTTATGACAAACATGAAGTCACTTCAGACATATTTACTATTAGTGATTTCGGCATTTTCACTGTGCTGTAGATCTAATATTTCATACACTGAATTTCACATCCACCAGTATAATATAATCATGTGACTCGTTTTCTCGAATTCGTAATGAAGTCGCATTTTGGGGGCACTGACTTATATATATCACAAAGACCTTTAATTTGATACCAGATTCACTGTAGCAGCTCCACTGATGACCGAGATATGTGCGCTAAAGACGGGTGTGGGAGAAAGTAAATTCTGTCTATTTAAATGTACATAAACAATAACTGCATAACTGCACCGACAGGAAGAAAAGGAATGAAAATGGTAAATAAACCTATCAGAATTTCAGCTCAACATTTTAATTGATCTCAGATGTACCATAACAAGTGATGAACATGTGGAAAGACAAAGTCATTGTGTGCAACATGAGACAGGGCAAAATAAAAATAATTTTAAAAATTAACTCCTTTGATTATCTAATGATCTTTGAGGATCTAGCAGCACGTACACCACCTGAATGCATTACCTACCCTAACCTCTAAAGCTAGACAATTAGAAGACTTATCTTTACCAAACTGTGTTAGGAGAAAATCAGTGGTTCTGTCTGAAATACATACAGCTCTCTGTGACGACGTAATCTTGTGACAAATGAAATTTGAAGTTTGGCAACACTATTTTGTCCATTGTATTATGTCAATAAGTATTGACATGTGCATCATGAAAATACAGTTGAAAAAAGTGTGATTCTGGCATGAAAATCGACATAAACCTTTTACTTGTGGGAAGTTAGATGTCATATGACATCTTTCGATCAAAAGATTTCCTGTACAGTAGAACACTGATAACATGTCCACCTTTGAATTCCAGCATATCTGAGAACATGTGACCATAAGAATGAAATACAGATCTCTTAAAATGTGTGACACGCCAAACAAGATATCTGGATGGAGATGCTGTAAACAGGCATTCTTATTAACCAAGACTATGCTCATGCGATTCCACTGCACACTGAAGCAGGATCAGAAGAATGTCTCTTGAGGGACATGTCAACACACTTTCTAACAATTACTCACATGTGTAACAGTTGTGTAGCCAAATGCTTACAGTTTAGTTCCAGAATTGCCTCCAAACTCAGGTCCTAAAAGCATCTTAAACATGTATACTCATTACATTTTCCAATCCTGAATTATTGATTTTCAGCATCAAAGGATGGTGGAATGCAAGAGATCAGAAAGCGTACAGCAGAACCTTAATATAAAGTATGCTTTGGTGCATGGAAAAACTGTACTTAATATTGAGGTATACTTAATATCGAGGTCCACTTGTATTTAATGAAATGTAGAATAAGAGAGAATGAATTTATGCATCTGAGATTTATACTAAATTACAAAGGATATTTAATAAATGAAGACTTATGTATTAATGTAGAGGTTCTGTTGTATTCATAAAAAGTTCCAGAAACCCAAAAGATAGTGTTATGTTTACTTCTGTGTAGCAGATTTAAAGTCATCATTGTTTTCCTTGGAACTTTTTCCAACTCATTTATTTATCTATATAACTTAAAACTACTTGACAGCATCAATTTGCGAAGTACGATTCTGTTAACATTTTCAGAGAATCAGGGAAGGGAGATAACCCCAATGTGGCTTTAGCTATATGAGTTTGTGCATTTGGCATACATGACCATGAAATCCAGCCAAGTAAGACTAACAACAATGTAAGTTAAAAGTGCAAACAGGCATGTTGAAGTACTTCGCATCTATCCTGAATTCCTGAAAAAAATGTTGTAAACATGGCAGCCATGTCTGCTTCTACAAAATAAAACCTCAAATAATCAAAGAGTACTTATTAGTGAACACATCAGTGGTATCTGAGGAACGCAGTGAGACTGGTGAATAAATGTCTTGCAGCCGGTCAAAATAAGGCGTATGGTGTTACACTGAAATATCAAATGCCTCCAGGTGAACAGGGCCTTCCAATATCAATTTGTCTGTTGCTGACATGAAGAGTAACATACAGTAATTGCCTAGCTGAAATGAAAAGTAAAATAATTTCTACACAAAAGAGACACTGACTTAATGGATACACTGTCTGTAACTGAGAATAAATCTGTGTTTTTGAAAGGCATATTAAATGAATTATGTAACACTGCAAAACTCTTTTTTCTTTAATCCTCATTTTCTCAGAATTTTATTCCCTTACATGGTGTAACATCCTCCCACTTCAGACAACTGGATCTTGGGCCAGAATAATGCTAGATCATTTTTTAACCTCATGAATAACTTGATATAGCCAAAGGACCTAAAAATAAAAAAAAACACCAAACAATAACAACTTGGGCCTTTTTGTGACTGGCTGTTAGACAAATAAAAGCCTACTTAAAATATCTCCTATCAATTTGTGCCTTCATCATTACTGAAGGAATGGCACAGTCTATATTCTTCCAAAACACTCACTCAAATAATCATCTGACAATCTCTTCCATTCCATTCCCCTTTCACCATTTCCCTCATACTTCTAAGCAACAATTTAATACAAATATAAGGCACATGCCCAGAGTATTATGGACACACAATTCTTTCATTCACTGCATTTGGACAGAATTCTAAACTCTTATAGCATCAAGTAATGTTTGCAGAATTCACCTTGGTAGAAACTCCTGGATCTTATCAATACTGAAATTCCCAAAGCAACCACTTTAAATCTGAGCTATCATGCTTGGCAGCTAAATTAAATTCCCTTGTGAGATGCTGGAAAGAAATTCATCCTCCAGGATGTAAATGAACAACGTCCGCCATTCATGACTATTACAATTTGAAGATCCATTCCAACTGATTTTAGTTACATCGACTTCCTTGGCAACAGGCAAAATATTGAACCGAAAAAGGGGATGTATTATTGAAAGACCTAATTAAAAATGCAGTAATGATAATAACAGATTACATTTATCATAACGCTCATTTGAAAGGCGGCCTCTGAGCACATACTACATTGACAGACCTACATTTACAACAAATTCATCCTCTCAATAATCACCCTTCTCTTCATCACTCTCTCTCTCTCTTTTTCCTTCTCTTTCCTTCTTGCAGACAAGCACACATACATCCATCTGTCAGACGTTCACAAATGTTGTACTGGCAAATGTCTCATCTGACAAACTAAGCCTTGACCAAAGACATATTATGTGCGCAAGAGGGGCAGAAGTTTCAGGTCAGGGAGGAGCATGGGTTCCAGTCTATACAAAGATTCTGTAATGTGAAAATGTTGCAAATACACGAAAGAGTTTCTTTTATTTGTCTACAACCTTCCTTCTCAACATTCATCATGTGAATATTAAAAAAAAAAATCTTTACTGCTGGAATAAAAAGCCAGCAGGTCTCAGACCTATTAAATGATACGGAAAATTACCTTAACAACGGTTTGAAATTATCTCCAGAAGAGTAAATATATCCCTGCCAAATAATTGAACAATAAAACAAAACAACCAAAAAAAAAAAACAAAAAAAAACAAAAAACAAAAAAAGATTTCAGTTCTACTTTCATTTGAGATTCACTGGTCTATTTCTACTGCATTCCATCTAAATAGTTGTGACGCAGGACATGGGCCAAATTGTGAGCTTAAATGCAACTCTGACATGTTATAACCGTAGAATGGCAATGTTCAAACTTCAAATTTTATGAGATATTACATTAGATCATTGCATTGGAAGCTTCAAAACCAATTTTGAAAGACTACTGCAAAAGTGATTATTATTCTGCAGATTTGGAGTTTAGCTTCACTCATGAAACTTGCATCATGCAAAAAAAAAAAATGATTCTGTTAAAAAATTTTCAAGGTGCTTATCTCTGGTTAAAATTTGTTTAGAAGGCAATAATCCTCAAAGAAAATGTAAATACTACTATTCCTAGTTGCAGCCCCTAATGATTTGGACATTACCGATTATTGCATGTTTCTATTTTATTGGCAGTCCTGTAACGTCACTTCAGGTTATTTTAGAATCATGCACTCATACCCACATGAGAAAACCATTGGATGGGGTTGGCAAAAAGTTAGATTTCACAAAAAGAAAAATAGTATCCACTGACTGCTGGGAGATACTTTGATATTCTAAAAGTAGTTCAAATATTTTTTTATTAGTCCTGTATCATCCATGTGGACCTATAATGACAAAATTAGGTCAAAGGCACATTTTGGTATCATTCTTATCTGAAATCCAGCCCTCTTCTTAGCAATCTTATGACAGTGCTAGCATGCACTTCCACTCTATGAATGTGACACTGCAGTTTCATTAGAATTTTCCAGTCTGCCAATTCTACAAACACATGACCATAAAGCATAAGGTGAGATACCATCCACCCCCCTGTTCCCCTTCTCCTCCTCCCCCTCCCCCCCCCTCAAATCACTCTTTTAACATATATGGTACAAATTGGTTATAGTTGTATGACCATTTTGTCAAAACTGATCTCAAGACTGCAATAACATTGACTGAAATTCATACATGAACTCAGAAACATGATGACACATTCATTTCATGAAGTTTTTATCAGTCTACTGAAATTGTTGCATTCATTCCAGTGTTTTTTATTACCTTCATTTTTGTGGAATATGATATACACATCATCACGGACAATATCTTTAAATCAGCCCAACATTCTGTAAAATTATTTTCTCTGGTCCTGACCACATGTGATCCCATACCCACATTTCTTAACATAACATTTCGTCATCTTCCAGTATCAAGATCAACAACTTTGCTTGCTTATCCCTCTCAATAATCAGTAAACGTACATTATATCCTCATCACTTTACGATTGTAAATAAACCATATTCCATGATAAACCAATTAATTTTCTACCAATATTCAAATCCTACGAACGAGACTTCATAGCAAACATATACACTGGATAAATATCTTTGGGGAAGCCCTTTTGTTTCTGCTCACAGACGATCTTGAGATCAGCTTTAAGCATGCACTCTTTCAACTCCAGCACTGTCCTGGTGTAACTACTATCACTGGTGTCAAGAGTTTTCTCCCCTTGTGGCAAAGTGTTCTCCTTGACTATAATAAGTCCACCGGGGGTCAGGCCTTTTCGGCATCGGGCAAAAAATGCAATCAAGTCTTCATCTTCCAGATGTCCCAAGACCCACTGACACCAAATGACGTCATAGGTTTGGGGGTCAGGAGTAAAATCCTGTAGCCCTGAACAGAAAATATTGGTAACACGACTAGACTCAGTGCCGATAAACTCCCGGGCTTGGTCACAGAAGTTCTTGTCTTGCTCCACCATGTCTACTGTCTCAAATATGGGGAGCAGCAACCTCTTGGTGATTCGTCCGATACCGGCCCCACAATCCAAGGCACGTTTTGGGGTCACAGTTCCACCCGAGCTCTAGAGAAAAAAAAAAAGAGAAAAATAATACATTAATTATATTTTTGCACTTTGAATGTCTATTTACAGTGATGAAAACTTTTTAATCTGTTGTATCCGTCCCATTATTGTTCAAAGTTCTCTTGCCTGCTCATATACACCATCCAGTATGGTCTAGATATAATATGATTAATAAACTCGTTAAACTTGTTCAGTGCTGATGCCCTGTTATATACAGTGACACAAATAACTTTCATAACATGATAAATGGAGATTTATTTTAACTTGACATAAGAAACTTCAAGTAATGATGCAGTCAGAAACAAAATAAAGCTCTGTATAATTTGTGATCAAGATAGTCATATGACATACATTCATTTATCTGATATAGTTGTGACTGAACCCCAGAGTATGCTGAGGAAGGCTGAATAAAAAGAAAGCAGAATCAGTCATCACCGTCATGGAAAAAATATACATTTAAGCATTTTCACTGGGCTCAGACAAATTTTAGGCTTCGCCTTACTTGATGTTCAATAGAAACACTGTTGTATGATCTGTGAAAAGAGGATAATTCCTTCACTGAGATACATGGTTTTTGAAATCATAGCTCAAACTCTTGATAAAATGCTTTGCGTGCTTTACCTAAAAAGCTAATTTTCTTCACACTTTTTTTTCTCACAAACTAGACTAGAAGGAATTCAGAGGATCTTTTGGCACAACTTCATTTCTCAGCCTGAAGCTGAAGAACACTAAGGGCAAATTTTAACAAAATCCAAGACGGTTAGGCCTACAGGCAAAATTGAAAAAAATTGGGTTGATTTGACGTGAAATGGCCCTCTAGCAGTCTAGGCTTTAGCCTTACCCTTACTCTGCCTTGGTAAGTTAGATTCTCAGCTGCAATCTTCCCTTGCATTGTCTACACCTAAGACATCTAGATTTTAAGACAGAGGCCTGCCCCCCTCCTCTTCAAAAGAAAATCACAACTATTTTTGTCTAGAAGTCTAGAACTGTCTATTAACTTCCGGCGCTTGGAAAGCGGGAAACTTCCTTCCTCTTCCCTGGTCTAATTTATCTATCGGAGTGGTTATCCGCACNTTTTAAGACAGAGGCCTGCCCCCCTCCTCTTCAAAAGAAAATCACAACTATTTTTGTCTAGAAGTCTAGAACTGTCTATTAACTTCCGGCGCTTGGAAAGCGGGAAACTTTCTTCCTCTTCCCTGGTCTACTTTATCTATAAAGTTTCTCATTTAAGATACTCGCCTTCAGAAAAGGTCTCATGAATGCTTTGGATCCATTGATATCCGTTGGTGATATCTGTGCAAATCCCCCTAACATTCCATCCACGGTTGGAGTGATTTTAGACCAGTAGTCCTTGGCATCTGTGTAAAACCTTGTCTCCTTTGACTCAGAACTGTCATTGGAGCACGATGACTGATCGGCCATCTTGTTGTCAAATATAAACAGAAACCAGAAACACTCTATGGCAGCATCGAGTAAACACTAAACACTGCGAGTTCGATTCCCAATAACTACGTTATCATTAAAATCATCATCGTTGGTAAACTTTAATGAAAATTGCCCAGAGTATCTGGATAGACTGCAGGGAAAGATATTATTGCTGAATGTGAAATCGAAACAGAGTTTATCTTTTTTCAGACTCTCCTCTCAGTAAATGCCGCTGAGACTGAAAAATGACATACACTAACTACCACAATACGTTTTTGCCAGACGTAAAAGTAAAACTGCAAAGGCTAAAGGCGAAATCACGGTGCTAATGGCGATGGTAAACATGACATGCCTCATGGCTGTCTCACGACAATCCAGTCAGTTATGATTTATTGGTAAATAGCAACAAAAGCATAATAAAGAAAATGAGCCTAGACTATAATAAATCACGGTGATCTAACGGCTGGACCAAATCAGAATCCACGATAATGAAATTTAAAGTGGAATCGGATACGCAATATCCTGAAATCCGAAAACATACTCCCAAACCAAACTTACAAATGAGTAATTTTCAATATTTTTCTCTATAAAAACAAAATTCGTAACTTATTTATAAAATACAAGAAGTATTAATTTTTGTAAATTACTTCAGATGATCTATGCAACTAACTCCGTGTTACTTCAAGTCTAATAAGTATTTTTATTGGTTTCGAGAGTCACAAATAGTTTAGACATGGCCGACACCGTCGGCAGCGAACTGGCAGTGTAAAGGATGTATTTCTGAACGTATAGCCATTCGACCAAAACCATCAAAATGATGATGCAAGCAGAGGATGCAAGATATCTGAAGAGGTATGGCAGATTTTATGCTACGTGCCCCTTTGTCGTTTTAGTAGTAGAGGCGGCCTTCTTATCGTCCGATCAGGTAGAGCCCGGGTAACCAGGGACGCCTCTTCAGCTTTCCTAAGTTCGGACGATGGTCACTCTCCTCTGACAAAGCACGTAGTCTGTACTCTCGTTGGTACAGTGCGCATCTGGAACGTATGAATATTTGTATTGTTTAAGTGAAAAAGAATGATGAAGCCCTGGGACTTTTCCATGTTGGGACTGGATGGAGTGAATTAGAGTTAGAGGGAAGAGAACAACACACCCCTGAAGCTAGGCTAACTAAAGTAACTAGTCTAGATCCAGGCACTAGTGTGAAAGTGTGGTCCCGATGGGCAAAATTCGAATCCAGATTCGAATATATTAGATTCTCTTAGGGTTGGAATCCAGGCCCGAGTCCTAAAATAGGTGTGGATTTGATTTTGAATCCCACGGCTCACAGGAAATTCAAAAGGTTTGTAAGAAATTCCTGTATCATATAAAAATTTGGGTCATAGTCTAAGTGTACAGATGTAAACATTTTTTAGCTGTATTTAAAATGAAAATACATTTAAAAAGATTCCTTTTAGAATCTAGTGGCTATTTTCTTGTATAATAAGTACAAGCGGAAACTCCATAAATATCCCACCTCCCCTCAGGATTGGAATCCGTATTTAAATCCATCAAATCCTAGCTCTGGATTCGAATTCCGTTTAGAGTTCTGTAGTATTTGAATCTGCCCAACCCTAGTCCAGACTATTTTATCAATATTTATAAACAGGAATACAAATATTAAGCTGTTTCGATGCCAATATCGAACGAATCTATAGTTGGTTTATTTACAGTAAAATAGAGTGAAGAAGCAAGGAGGAATACGAGGACACTGATTCCCAATGGAGGTGTATGGTAGAATGCTTCAGCACTTATGTCTTTATAAATTTTGTTTTCCTTGATATTTATGTTGATTATTTCCACAATATTTACTTGCGAAAATTATGTCAACTTTTTTAGTTATCGTCATGAATGCTCCTATCATTTAATTTTTACAGTAAGCACAGAAATATCAGTACCTTTCACTGTATGTTTAGACTATTACTGTATCCCAAATATTGATACCTGACTAAACACAAGCTTTATTTTCAGCTATCAATACCTGATATATCGATAAAATAGTCAGGACTACACTTTCACTCTAGTGCCAACTATCTAGATAAATGCAGTCAAGTTATTTTATACATCAAACTGTCCTCCTAACTTCCCGAGTGTAGTAAGATTTTTTTTTATAGCTTCCAGTATAAGCGAGAAGTTGAGTACTAGTGGATAAACAAAACACAAAGTGGACTGAGAGAACAACAGCTGATCCAAAAACAAAAGCCAATCACTATGCATGCCATGCCGGCTGCGGTCTACTAGGAAACTCCAATAAACAGGCTACTACTACAAATTCTCCTGCCGCTGCCACAGGTCATACCTATCGTGTTACTTGTTAGGGTGATTAAATTTGTCACAGAGAAATAAGAAAGATAAAAATACTGATTTGTTGAGTAGGAAAAGTCTTTTGTGTAATGACCCGACATTCGATTACACACTGTTACTCAAACTATATAGCCTGTTACAACAACAGCCCTTAGGCTGGCACCAAGCACTCAGTTTTGCCCTGTGCTTACAGCATAATGTTAATGGCATCTCACTTGGTTCATTCTAAGATTCTTTGCCACTTAATTTAAGTCTACAATTTGGAAATGCAAGGGGTGGAGGGTGTGGTGAGGCTGCACACATACTAAACATTGGATTAAAGAAAATAATTCTCCATGCATTCCCATTTATGGCCAAGCTTTTCCTGTTTACTGAGTTTCAAATTATTTCTTCCCAGGATTCGCTGGATTGTTCAAAATTTCTACTTTAACTTTAGATGGGATGCAGTCAAGTCAGTGATACCATTCAAGAATGTAATTAGTGTATTCAGAATGATTATGCTGTCACAAACATTTTGAGGGGCAATTGTTATGAGGCAATATAAGCCCTTTGAGTGCAAAGCTATGGACTCTCCCAAGGGTGTTTTCCCTTCTCTAACCCTGTCTCTGGATTCAACCCATACACATCTTGGAAGAGCCCAGGATTTTTGCTGAAAGAAATTTTTACACTGACTGCTGCTCAAGGAGTTTGCTGTTATCAGCATTACTTGCAACTAAACAAGCACTGAAGTATTGGACAATTCTAGTATTCTTGTGGCAAGTTCATCTGCCTTTTTATTTTTTTCCAGTTTTGTTAATGCAGTTTTCCCATTAAAGGGGTGATTACATTTCCTCGCATAGTTTTTTTTCAGACTTTAACTGAAATGAATATAAAATCTTCAGCTATTTTTTGTTTTTTTCATCATAGGAAGGTGAAAGGAGGAAGTATAGATGTACATCCAACAGAGAAGGCACTGGTGGTCAACTATGAATTGGAGGCAACAATCTTGGGAGAGATGGGTGACCCAATGCTGGGCGAGAGGAAGGAATGCCAGAAAATGTAAGCTGCACAACTCATTTGTCATGATCACTTCTTGCATCTGCCATGATCTCTGTTGCCATATTGTTCCTTTATCAGATCAGTGTTTCTTCCATTTAGAGGAGATATTCCCCAATNACTGTTTTTAGGACCTGCTTCACGTTACAATATTTTTATTAAAACTGTTAAGTGCAAGCGTGAAAATTTTTTCACATGTTGGTGGTGACTTGGGAAACACCAGCATTGAAGTTATTTGCATGTTGGTGGTGACTCAGGAAGCACTAGCATCAAACTTGTACACTCTGTTATAGTCAGGGAAGCGGAAAATTTCAAGGTGACGTGAGAAGTGGCTGTTACTGAGTCAAGCGGAAAGGGTGTTGCGTGAACCATAGATACATACTACTACTAGCGTTCATAAAACTATCTTTGACCTAAACATTCCTCTCTGCCTTGTTGAAAGAGTTTTTTATGCATGCATTTGACATAGCCAGTACAGTCGACTCCGCTTAATCGCCCTCCGCTTAATCGCCTTTTCCTCTTAATCGGCTCATTTCCTAGGGAACCGAATTTTTTCTATATAATAGTCACTGGATAATCGCCTCTCACTCCGGATAATCGACCACTCATCAGCGCACATGAATTCAAAGATCAGTGGTTAAAGGGTTACAGTTGACAAACAAACAATGTACACAGACGGTTTAACTGCGCGACAGATGGCAGACGGTTGACTGAGTGACAGCTGCCACCCCGAAATAGGTGTGATAAACCTTTCCTCTCCACCTTCCCCTCCCCTTGTCCCCCTTCATCCCACACTACCCATCACCGCCTTCGCCCGTCCGATATGCTACTCCGCCGAAAGCCGTGGTATAGTCTCCTCCCCCCACGCCTTGATTGTGCCTGTCTGGTGGATTTCGGTTAGATCAGAGAACGTGTCATGTGGATGAATGGTCTACCCCGACCATGCCATCCTACTCATTGTCTGCTGGGTTATTGCGAGGTGGCCAATGAGAGAGACCGCGGAGATCAAACATTTTGTGCGCTACAACATCATCAAACTCGAGTTTGTCCTGTCCGGCAACAAGAAGGTGTCAATGCACGATATCAAACCACATCAAAGAAATTTAATCTTCCTACCAAAAATATGGCCGAAATTACTTCCTCCGCTTAATCACCGCTCCGCTTAATCGACCACTTTTCCGTGATCCCGAGGATGGGCGATTAAGCGGAGTCGACTGTACTAGTAGGAGCTTTTACCTTCAAGTCTTTTGATGAAGGAATAGAAATCATAATTTTTGTCTTTATATTTCCTTGCCAAGGATTTGTATGTTGATTTGATTGTGAATAAAAGTGAAAATCTTGAAAAAAACCCAAAGATGTGATTTGTTGGACTGGTGTTGGTTGTGGGAGGATAAGAGAGGAGTTTTAGATCTATGGTACTGACTTAATTCATTTCTGCATGCATGTCATGTTAATTCTGCATCATCTGGAAATGTCATCATGATACTTGGAATTTGACCTGAGTCATTTACCACACTTCTGAGAAAACATGGGGGGAATCATTATTTATGGCAAAGCAAAAAGGAGTTGGTGTGTGTTTTTGAAAGTGCAATTCTGGTTGGAAAATATAGACACATTTTAAGTTTTTCAACAAGTCAGCATGGACCTTGAAGTTGAACTCATAAACAATGTGATATCCTCATTGAAAAATGGTAAAATCTAACTTTGGGTACTTTTGAAGCACAGTGACAATGTTTATGAATATTCTGTTGTACCGGCCCCAGCTGTGTCAACAAAATCCAGTAGTCTCAGTATCAAGTACACTGCTGCTACAGCCATACCTTCAACAGATATCTAGTAATGTCCTGTGTATTCCTGCTTTGTTTCTCAGCATTCGAGTGAAAGGTCTGCATGAAAACAGTGACCTGAGCACATTAGCCAAGGAAATCATAGAGAAATGTAAACTGATCCACCCTAGCAAGTTGCCCGAAGTTGAGCAGCTGCTTTACTACTTGCAGAACAGAAAGGAGACGACACCTTCAAAAGGTAAGGCTTTGTGATTGAGATTACCTGTCAATTTATTACATACACTGGTAGAACTTTTGTGAAAAGTGCCACTTATCCATTGGAATCCACCATCTTTTCCATCTTGTACTAGTTTACTGCTAGATAGAAATGCTGCAGTAACAGAAATGCTGATCTTGTAGAAGCTGGGAGTGGATCAGACACTTCCTCACAGGACTGTCCAAACAAAGGTGAACAGTGCCTCAAAATAGTGCTAGAAGAAGACCTCCTTCAAGGATCTCCACTGACTTTACCCCATCTTTTTCGTACTTATTTATAACATACAAGACAAACTTGAGTGGGAAAGAATCTCATTTATTTGCTTCTTGCACAGCCATATTCTTATCAACTTCCGCAGCATATGTCACAAGAAACATTTCACAGGGTTTTTCCTTTTTCAAAATTCTTTAGCAGCCTGTGATTAATGAATATTAGTGGAAAAGATGGTGTGCTACAGTTTCATATTGTTTTTTGCCGGTGCTGTCTGTGGTTGGATTCTGTTGAGATGCATGTCAAGTGGTTCATGAGTTGGCCTTGCCTTTTGAGAGCATTAATACCTTCCTTTGGCTGTGGTGGAGTCATGTGTGTAAATATGGATCTGCCTGTTGTTCCTATTGCCCCTGGGTTCATCCATCCTCTTTGAAATTTGATTTGATCATTTGTTTGGCTGTTAGAATAATACACAGAGTTTATAATCTAATAGTTAAAAGCCAGTCTCTTCCTTTCAGCATCTGGTAAGACAAAACTGTCAGACAAACCTGAGGATCCTGCTTTTGTGGACGGGACAGAGATCAATGAGGTGGCTAACATCAACGATGTGGATGAATACTTGGAGATGCTTTATGAGGACCTGCCAGAAAAGGTCAAAGGTTGTGCCTTCATTCTGCAGTTGGCTCGAAATCCAGACAATCTGGAGGAACTCTTTCAGAATGGTAGGTTCTTGTAGTCTCAAGAATCAGTCAAAGAGTCAGCAGCCTCATTCAGTAAACGTGTGACTTCAGAGAAATTGAAGGCATCAGGATCATCATCATCTACATTTTCCCTCAGGACGCCATACCACACTTTTTTAAAATATGGTTTCCTCTTTGCAACTGACAGAATTCACCATTCGTGTAAAGTCATGAGGAAAATTATGAGACTGGTATGTTTACTTCATTAATATTCAACAATGTCAACATTAGTGTTATATACACAGTTTGGGAGAGGAATGATTATAAATTCATGATTTTCAGCATTGGTTTCTTGGAACCACTGAAAATGTCCTAAGTCTCTATGTCCATCTCTGATTTTACCATGTTATTTAATAATACTTAGTATCCATGAGTATGCCTGGTTGTAATGAATGACCATGTTTGTGTAAATATATGTAACCAACTTCCTATATCATCTTTTAGAAACGGTGGTGAGCGCTCTCGTGCGCCTGTTGAGAGAGGAATGGAAACGCAGCACCGACCTGGCCACCAACATCATCTACATCTTCTTCTGCTTCTCATCGTTCACCTCCTTCCACGCCGTCATCCTCCACTTCAAAATTGGTACCTTATGTATGACCATCATCCAGCATGAGCTCAAAAAACACGAACTCTGGCAGGATGAACTCAACAAGAAGAAGAAAGCTGGTGAGATAGAATTCTCTCCCTTAGGTTATGATTCCTCCTTATGATCTCCCTTACCCTCCTCCATCATTCCTGTCTCTCAGTTCTTGCACAGACAGTTGGCAGAATTTCAGCTTTATTCACCAAGAAAAGAATGTTGCGGTTGCTCTTATGGAGAGATGGTTGACGATAAGAGATAATATACAAATAATAATTTTGTTTTTCCATCTGAGACATTGTGATAAAACAGTGACAACTGATAATGACATCGGAGTGCAGTGATTATCAGATTTCAGTGTTCTGTGTTCTGTGAGAATGGAAAGACAACCTCTTATTTGGCATTCAGTCATGTCTCCCTCTTGTAAAAAAATCCCTTAAACACTTATTTTTCATTATGTTGTATTGTAAGGGAGATAATCAAATTGTTATATTTCATAATGAAGTGCACTGCAATGCAAGTACAGTAGAACCTTGATAAGAATAAATTATTAACATCGTGGTGAAATGATCAAATTTAAATAATAATGAATCTGTGCATGTGAAATTCATACAGTTAAAAGTTACAGTTAATATGAAATGATTACTTGTTTTTGAGCATCATCTACCTAAGTGTGCTTTATACTCTGTATATCAGACTCCTATAATAAAATTTTTGCAATGTTAGCGATACCAAATGAAACAAAGTTTTTGAGAACCAGCACTTACTGTTTTTTTCCCAGCTGAGGGGGACAAAAACAACCACAAACTGAGGGATGATTATGAGAAGAGTCTAAAGAAGTATGAAGGTCTGGTGAGAAAACAGGAACAGTTACTGAGAGGTAAGTTCAACTCACTGGGAATATCTTTCTACTGTCTTGGGTTCAGAATAGTAGTTGCTGGATGCCTCATAGTTTACTCCCCTCACATGACATAAGAGAATGGCAGATCAAGAGAATTATAACTGGAGCATGTAAAATGCTGACCACTGTACAGGTTTCAAAACCGATCATCATACATCCTAAATTCTTGTGGGATGTCTGTATGTTTGGGCAAAACACCTTTAACTCTATACTTCTTGTATTTGTTTCAGGACAAATTTAATCAACTATAATCAAATCCAGTTTGATTGAAGTGATAATCTCCCTGATCAAGTACAGTATCAGTGTTTCTACAGTCCAGTAAGCTTATGTCAAGACCAGACTGATTTTTTTAAAGAGCTTCTGAACAGGATAATGATACATGGTGGCTCGTACACTGAAGGCATAGTGTTAAATTTACATTTATTAAATTATTTCTTGTCCTCTTCAGTGGCTTACTATTTGCTGTTGAACCTGGCTGAAGATCTAAGTGTAGAGCTGAAGATGAGGAACAAGGCAATTGTCCGGATGTTGGTCACGACGCTGGACAGGAACAACTTTGAGCTGCTCATCCTAGTCGTCTCCTTCCTCAAGAAACTCAGCATCTTCATTGAGAATAAGAAGGAAATGGTGAGTCGTGCATTTTTGTTCAGTAATATAAAGAGAGGCATAATAGCAGATGTTGTTGTTGCTGTTACTGATCCAACCGCTCTTGAGCTTTTGCTCTTTGGTTCAGTGTCATGTAGTAATATTAACAAGTTCTTTGCAGCTGCTCTGAGGAACTGTGCAGTGTGTTGTGTATGTCAGGGAAGGTGGAAGAAACTGTTCCCTAATGTGACTGAGAGCTGCACATTCACATAGATGATTTGGGGGACAGAGCTGGCACACTGGGGAGTTCTGGAATTGGATGAGATGCATATTCAGATGAAAATGTTGTGCTTTGAGGTGGAGGATTATGGACTTGTCTCGTCCCGTTAAGCTATCAACATTGTCCTTTGAGTTTGGTCGATTCATGTGTTTTTAGACAATTCTGCACAATTCTGCCTGTTGTCCCTCTAGCTCAGTTGTTCTTGTGTTCTTCTTTGAAATTGCTTTAAGGTCATTGGTTTAGTGGGTTGTGGAAAACTAGCTCCTTTCGTCACTAATGTGTCAGCTTTCTCATTTCCTATAATCTCAGAGTGGCCAGGGATCCACTACAGACTAACAGTGAAGTCAGAAGTAATATATATTATCAAATTAACCTAGCAATATGTTTGGATATTATTATTAGTATGTGATGCCACATAGAAATTCAAAGAGAAGAGTGGCCTGAACTTGTTAAACTCTGTTAACACAAACATTGCCTAACACAATCTCCCTTAGCACTCTCCTATTCAAGAATCCTTACTGGCTTGTTTCTTATGAAGAGCACTTAGGAAACCACCTCCTGCTGGTAACAGACCTTCAGAAGTTTGGTCCAACGGATGTGTGTTGTCAGTAGTCCACTGTGTTTAGCACTGACATGGACACCACTTTTCCAACAAGGATGTGGTTTCTGGATTCACAGTTCTTTTTATCCGGTTATGCATCGTGAAGAGAGGAAACAGATACAGATACAGGAAAAAGACTATCTCAATGTTTTCCATTTCTAAATTAAATGACTCACAGTGTCTGGTTTTGACTGTGAGCTGGAGCTAACAAAATAGATTAGTAGAAGATTAGTACAGGTATGAATCAGAAATACAGTATACAGCCTTTCAGGTCTAGGTGAGTTTCATATGTGACAGTGATGTGTTTACTTTCTTGACTGTCAGCAGCATTAGTCAATACTTTGTATCCATCCCAGGTTGATCTGAACATTGTAGAAAAACTGACCAAACTGATCCCATGTGACCATGAAGATCTGCTCAACATCACCATCCGCCTCCTCCTCAACCTCAGTTTCGACCCAGACATCCGCAACAAAGTCATCAAGTTTGGTCTTCTACCCAAACTGGTCAATCTTCTAAGTAAGTTTACCCATAGGGTTTGATTGGTGTTTCTCAGTCAAATGGTCATGCGTCATTGTACTCTTTTTGGTCTGATCAGTATTAAAAGCCCATACTCAGGCTGGCTTACCATGCAAAATAGAGATGAAAAAAGAGATCTGATTTCAAGAGAGGGCAACATTCTTTGCTTTATACTAATCCTAAATTTACCCACAACTCAGCAGACAAGATGTATTTTGGAAAATTTTGCTGAGGAAGAGACTTCACTGTTTGCAAAAAGGACAGTAAATTTTCTTGAGGAGAAATAAAACCCACACTGATAATATCTTGTATGTGGGCAGATGCCCAGTCTTGCAACTTCACACTTATTACCCCAACAGACCAGATCACTCAAGGGTTTTGCCTGGGAGCATACAATGCCACCACCATTTACATAAGCTGTTCATTAGTATTCTGACAGTATCTTCCATTCCTTATACTCTACCTAAAGTCACACAGCCCATATTACAGGTAGGCTGAAGAAAATGTGAATGTAATGCTTACCCAGTGCATTTAAAACACAACCATGGTCAGGAATCCACCCACAAATCTTTAGATTTTGACTCCAATGCTGTAACCATTCGGCCTCTCTGCCTCTCATTACTGGGATATTGTTTTAGAGAGACCAAGACTGGTGTTCTATATTAAAAGATCATATATCCAGTTTTGTGAAATTTCTCAGGAATGACCAAAAAAAACCACCACTTTTTGCTGTAGTTGTTTTTGATATATAATTTTATTGAATGTGAATAATATGTTCCTAATTGAAGTTGGATGCTGGTCGTTGGATGTCTGATGTTTGGTTCTAAACAACCCTTTCAATTTTTGAAGATAGGATGTATGGTCTTTTGATGTAAAACTCCAGAAGGTGTTCAGGTAATTGTGCCATGAGAAGAACTGCTATGCTGCCACTCAGCCCCACCATTATGTAACATTTTTCTTTCAGACAATGAAAATCATCGCCAGCTGATCCTGTGCATTCTCTACCACATCAGTATGGATGACAAAGCCAAGTCCATGTTCACCTACACAGACTGTGTTCCTATTGTAAGGCTCTCTCTCTCTCTCTCTCTCTCTCTTTCAATCCTTTATTCATTTTTTCTTTTTTGTCCATTTCTTTTGGTCTCTCTTTTTCACACCATGTTTCTCTTCTTTTTCTTTTGTTTGAATGTCTCAGCTGTTTCTTTTCCTTAGGGCATTTATTTTAATGCTAAACTCTCTCGTCATTCTCTCAAGATAACGGTTATTTAACTCTTTCCATGCCACATTTTTTTTCAGGTCTGTGCCAGATTAATTTCCAATCCTAAAATCAAAATCACGGTGGCTTATTTAAAAAGTCTATAACAATGCAATATATGGAAGAAAGGGTCATGTATTACATATCACTGTGTTGGAAAATGGATCAGCTATGTAGAGAAAGTAAGGAATTCATGAAAAAGGGACAAATAATTGTATAGGGAGAAAGGAAAGAGGTGACATTCTGAAAGCGGAAATAATTTTATTCATAATTTTTTGTACTCACATCAATCCAAGGCAGTCAGGTGTGTTGCTATCCAATCATCTCTGCACATAATGCATAGTGTATTTATTTATTGGTGTATAGGTCTTTACAGAAGTGAAATATCTCAATTAGTTCAAAAGTAATAGCACTTTTAGTGTTCCCAGTTCACAGATTAAAAAAGCGAGAAAAAGTTCGAAAAAATTGAGAAAAACGCTTTGCTAACAATGAAAACCGCACTGACACTTCAAATTTCGTTACCGGAAGGTCTTCCTTGTTTTTAGATCAACTTATTTTGATATAAAAACTCGAAACGAACCTTTTACGAAACAATATAAGTCAGCACCGATACATCGGCGATTGGCATGGGTTCGACAGGC
>JAWQUT010000520.1:293495-310035 GCA_033807755.1 Ellobium chinense | reverse complement strand
CCCCCCCACTCCTATTTCTTCCCCTACCTTCCTCACCTGCCATGCCAGGATCATTCATGATGCCAACCTGGCACTTAAAGAGTTAATGTTGTATAATGCTGTTCATCCATATGGATATCATTATTTTGATGCAATACTTCGATAATTGATATTTCCCGTCTGACAAAGAAATGTGAGCACTATTCATGCACTCTGGCAGGAATAGTCAGAGAGCTGTCCAGCCTGGCCATATTATCACATAACTATTGTAATATTACATAAGCAGTCCATGCTGCAGTGTTTACTGGTGACATTGGAAGTTTGTCTTTACAGGAGTTAACACTTGGTTAAATTAGTTTGTTATTCTTTTGATTTTTATTTGTTGAGTTAGTACATTTACTGATTGACACTACGTTTTCATTTGAAACTTGCTTTGTTTTATTATTATAGTCTGTCATCGGCCCTTGGCTCCCATTGTATCCATGCAATTTAAAGCAGAATCAAATGTATAAGAAATATATAATTTGTATAAGGGGGGCATGATCCTCCAAGGCAAAGCAGATGCCATTATCTTTAGTTATTACCCGTCTTTATTTGGCAATTATCTGTTGTAGTATATGTTTCTGTCAATACAATGCAGGGTTGTCTGTTTGCCTGTAATATTACCCCAGGTTACTCCAGACATCTGCACTCATACACATATACACAAAAAATAATTACAAAAAAAACCAACCATGCTGAGCTCCCTACAAAGTAGATCCTCGTGAAAAGCTGTTGCAATTTATAGAGAAAATTGGATCCTTGAAAGAAAAAAAAAGCCATATCTACACATCTACATATCTACATTCCCCAGGCCATGAAGATGCTGCTGGAGAGCCCAGAAAATCCTGACCTTGAACTCCTGGCCTTGTGTATCAACCTCGCAGCCAACAAACGCACAGCTCAGATCATCTGTGAGGGCCCAGGTCTCAAGATGCTGATGAAACGAGCCTTCAAGTTCAAAGATCCGTTCCTGATGAAGATGATACGCAATCTCTCCCAGCATGCAGGTCCTACCAAGAATCTCTTCATTGTAAGTCTTTGGTTTACAAGGTTTTCAGATCCAAACCATTAGAATAAACTCCAAAATTTGAGAAAAAAGGTGTGGTGAAACGTCACAATGTACATAAATAGAAGTCACGGAAGAAGAGAATAGTGAAGAGAGAAAAAAATTTGTGATGAAATTTCAAGATTTACATGAATAGAAGCCATGGAGGAAGAGAATACATGGTCTTTCTGTTATTGTCAAACAGCAATAATGATGTATCACTCAGTTCTGAGAAATAACTACTAATGTACTAACATACGCCTGAGAAGCTTAAACTAAATCACATCACTGATAGGAACTTAGGAATGCTGCTGATCAAGGTGGTTGGGATAGGCTGGTATAGTCATTGTCTATTTTGATAGATGCATGAAGAATTTGAAAACAACATGAACTCTTTTAACAACATTTTTGTAATATTTGACTGTTACTTATAACAACACCCTCTCTTTGAATAGATTTGTATGCCTGAAAAGCAAATTTCTGAAAGGATGGGGCATAGGCCTAGGCATACTGATGGCAGACAGTAAAGGTGGTGTGACCTTTGCAGTGAACTTTGACCAAGGGAAGCAAAGCAATTTGTGTTTCAACAGATTCAATACATCAACTGAGTCTTTTTTTTTTTTAACAATTTTTACCAAGAAGACTTGCTTTTTAAAAATATAAAGCCTCTCTAAATAGTAAGAACTAAGACTGCCTTTCAACACGTCATTATATGGATATAGGTGGCTGTGTAATGAAATGGTTAAACGTGGACATGCACGTCAAAAATAATTTTCTGTTTTCCAGTACTTGTTCTCTCTGAAAATTATCTATGGTGCATACCGAGACAATCTGGTGAAGAAAGAGCATTGTTCTGTTACCGCACAATAAAAAGAGCTTGTGTGACTGGGATTTGCCCTTGCGTCTAGAGTTAGTCCCTTCCCGAAATAGCAAAAATGATGACATCACAGAAGTTCCAGCAACTTCGGACACCTCTATCTGACAGTGTATTAACCAGCTTTCAGTTGAGGCTTTTTTTCATCCAAATTCAAAAGTAAAGTTTGACTGTGTAAGCCAGGTAAAGTATTCTGCATTTTTATTGCCTCAGCATGATTTTGTTTGACAGCTGCCGTTTACAGTGGAATTGAAAGATTCATATCGACATGTTATCACCCATCCACAGAGCACTGGCTAGATAGCTTGGCCATGCGAGTAGAATGTATTTGACGTAAGCTTGTGGCCACCACACACACAGTGGGTGTAAGAATTGGGACTTTGCAGAACATAACCCTGTAGGTTGTCTGAAGCAGGCAGAGGCATTATATCATGTTGACAGACACTTGAAAGACTGTTTTATTGGAATAACAGGGTATCGTGTGATTTAAGATGGTCTGTAGGACGATGCAACTTTCCTTTAAGCATTACATGAATCTGATCACTTGGCTTTATTCTAGTGTAACTGGGTGGAAAGGCATATACAGCATAGTATTCTTTCTCTTGGACATATTTAAGGGGGAGGAAGGTGAGCTTAAGTCTGATAATTTTTCAGATGTTACATATTATTTTAAGGAAGTGTATCACCAGGGATTTTACCAAATTGAATGATCAATTTTGAGAAGAAGGGCCGAAAAAACCTACTCTATAAATTTTTGTCCCTGCCAGGGATCGAACCAGGGTCTCTCAGCTTGCAAGACTTAAGGTGTTACCAATTACACTACAGGGACGCTAACTTCACAGCAATTTTATTCTTAAATACCTACTCCTGAATCAGTCCTAACTTCCACGTGCGAACCTAGTGTTCACCCGTGACCCAAGCACACTTCCTGACTGCTCACAATAGTATTAGTAATCTGTTTCTTGATGTCCCTCCCACCCTCACACCCCTTTCTCTACATCTCCCCAGGACTATATCTCTGACCTGTGTAGCCACATCCTCCAGTGTGACAATGAAGACTTCAGTCTGGAATGTTTAGGAATCCTGGGTAACCTCACCATCCCCGACCTGGACTATGAACTCATCCTGAAGGAATACAACCTCATACCCTGGATCAAGAGCAAGCTGCAGCCAGGTCTGGAAACCCAGAAAGTTACAGTCTTTGGGCGGAGTGGGAGTGGGGGGAGAAGAGAGGGGCGGGGCCCACTGTTTTTTTAATTGTTTTGGAAGGGGGTCAGAATAGGTTTGTGAAAGCTTTGCCTCTTAGTTATGGTGCTGGACAATAATAAAATGTAGATTCTATAAATCCTTTGCCTCTCATTTATGGTGTTTGACATTATGTAGACTCGACCGGATCATTTGACTACCAGCTATGGGACATGACAATGTTTAGACTCCACCATTACATGAGCTGGTAAGACAAGAAATAAGATGATAAGATTACGAACTCAAAATTTCTGGTTTTGGTTGGGTTCAGGTTCTGTTCTTTTAACTGTTTTAATGAACATTTCTTGTGATTCTGATACTTCATGGTGTGGAATATTGTAGCTGTTACAGACATAAAAGTGCTAAAATATACACGTTTTGGAGCACTAGGATCACTGCCTACAGTCTGTGCAGGCATATACGATTGTTTTCCACAAAATAAATGATGTGCAAATTTTGGTGTGATTTTCTCCCGAATCTTAGACCAGTTCTGATGCCTGTATTGAAATCCCTGCCACTCAGAAAGTCCCAGAACAAAACAGTTTTTTGAGGAATCAGCCCTTATCGTGCTACAAAAATTGTTCCATATACCTCTGTGTTTCTCCAAACTTCATTTATATGGAATACTAAATTATATGTCAATACATGACAATAGGATAATATTTTGTCAATGTCTGCCAGTTAACATAATTACGCACTGTCGACGTGTGAGATAATATTGGCCTGTGTTGGCCAGGTGCTGCGGACGTGAAGTCACAAACTGACAGTAAAAGTATTCACGACTGTCAGCTTGGAGTTAACGTTGACCTGTGTTTCCCAGGTGCGGCAGATGACGACGTAGTGCTAGAGGTGGTGATCTTGGTGGGGACAGTCTGTAGTGATGACGCCTGCGCTAAACTCCTGGCCGAGAGCAACATCATACATCTGCTGATTGAACTTCTCAATGGTGAGCTCTTCCAATATGTCATGGCTGGTTCCAAACTGCTCTCAAAGTTTGTAAGCTGTCCATTTTGGACCATTATAATACTATGTGAAATTTAAGATGGACTACTTCCTTGAAATCACATTTGAGTTTTCCATCTTTATCAATCTCCTACACTTGGTTTTTTTTTTTTTGTGCATACCAGTTTTCTAGTGTCCAGTCTGTTTTCATATCTAGATCTTATTGTCGCTATGCTTCCATGCTGGCTGAAGTGATTGGATGCAGTTATGGCAAAGCAAAAAATCCTAATTTATGTACCCAGCATGTCCATATTAAGTGTGCTCCACTGTATACTAAATACTCCAATTGCAACCTAAAATAAGCAGAATAAGTCAAAAATTTGTCATGGAGCCCTTCATTTGTTGCCACTGTACTTCCCAGCCAAACAGGAGGATGACGAGGTCGTGTGCCAGATTGTCTACGTCTTCTACCAGATGATCTTTCACGAGGCCACCCGAGAAATCATCATCAAAGAGACACGTATCCTTTCACACTTCTTTCCCAACATATTCCGGGCTAATTTGATAGTTTTGCTGAGAGCATAAACCAGATTTATCAGTTTTCTCATCCCTTTGAAAAACTTTCTCTCACCACCAGGAGAACACAGCTTACATTTTCTCGGTGAGACTTGACCCTTCAAACCCTGACTACCCAAGTTTCATGTCACAATATGTATAGTTTTACAGTAATCAACAGTAGACACCAGATGCCAAATTAGGTAAAATTCAGTTTTTGGCACCCTTGTGAAGAGCTTAATGTTCCTCATCTGGGCATCTATCTGGATTATCCTGTCACTGCTTTAACCAAATAGTTTCCGAGATAGCCGACCCTGTATGCCATTAACTGATAGAAAGACACATAGATTTTTTTTGCATCTCCTGTAAAATTGTGATTCAGACACATACAGTCCTTCCCCGTTAAACAGCAAATATCCCAATGGGCTGTTAGTTTGAGGTGAGGAACACCACATCGGCTATGGGATATGACAGGCAGAGAGTGTCACAGGTTTACTGGTGGCACTGGTTGACAAAGTAATTTTGTAAGATGTACAACATGATTCAGTGACATATACTCTTTGTGGGAGGTTGGCACATCTGTCATTATTTAGGGTAGACATACAGCATTAGTGAAAATGTTGAACATCTTGTAAAACTGTAGAAATGGAAAGGTTAAAAATCCTTGCTAGTGAAACTGACTAGAGATGGTGTTACTATTTCATTCCTATTGCTGATCTCTAAACTTTTCAAGGTGGTGCCATACTGTGGTGACATGAATAAGTGCTCTTGAATTTCTGCCTGTATTACGCTGTTACATGCTGCCATGTGTTATTGTGATTATTGATTTTGTATTGAATATGTGCAAAATGGATACCACCAGGATTTGAATTGTATGCTATACGCTATTCCTCATCGTTTGGTACTGTGCTGCACTTGTTTAGATTAATAAAGGAGAATAATAAGGATTAATAAAGTTTATCTTATCTTATGTTATCATATCTCAAATTACCAAAGTAACATCCGTGATGCTTTTAGAAGTGAATAGTGACCGACTGTCGTAATTTTTAGCGTCTGTGCATGATTTCCTAATACTGACTTCACCTTTGACCTCACTGAGTTGTGTTTCCTTGACCTGTATCAGAGGCCCCGGCTTACCTGATTGACCTGATGCATGACAAGAATGCAGAAATCCGCAAAGTGTGTGACAGCACTCTGGACATGATTGGGGTAAGAGTCTTTCTCAGATGAGCAGAATAAGGACATTCAAGACCAGACTGGATGAAAATCTCACAGTTTCAATTTTTGTTTACCCTGTTTTCACTTATGGAGAAGCTGTGATTTCAAGACCTCGAGTGATTACATTAGGAGACTGACTCCATTTTAAGTCTGGTTCAGAACTTATTTCTGGGATTCATACATTTAGTTCTAGAGGTTTCTATGTTTTTCTTTTCATCAAGAATTTATTTCATAAAGTTAGAAGCATAGGTTGTTTTTTTTTTGCACTTTTTTTCCCATTTTTTTGTTGTTTTTTATTTTTTCAATTTTTTTGGCTCAGTATGGCATTCCTGGATGTATCAGATGAATGTGCTGAGGAATGAATTGTGTGAATCTCAAAATTTTGGAAGAAGTATGTGGATAAATAAATTTCAGAACAATAGTGTGCCATTATTCAATGGGTATGGTAGCTCCTATATAACAGACCTTGTGGAGATAATTGCTACCAGGTAAGGGCATAGGGTGATATACTGTAGATGGAACCCGGTCTTCTTAATCATATAGTATGATGGACATTTAAATATGCACAAATGATTCCTTATGGAACTTACTATTGTACAGTAGACAGATGTGTTGAGCATACAAATGCTGTGGCAATTACAATGCCTTGTGATAAACCACATGACAGTGTGGTAACCGTATATGACAGTCAGGATAAGATCAAACGTGCTGGCACCGATGGAAATATGGCATTGTAAGACTGCAAGTGCACGAGTGTTCCTAATGCTCTTGAAGTTCGTGTGCATATTCTTGTACAGTAAAACCTGTGATGTAGGGACACTGTAGGGAAATCAGAAAAGTGTCCCTACATCACAGGTGGTCCTTCATCGCAGGGAGGGTTGGGGTCTCCAAGTACACAAAGGTAAACAGTGTCTCCTATGGCTTATACAGTATTTGAAAAGGGTATCACAAACTATGAGCCTCATATCATGAGGCGAATATGATGGTACAAATACAATTTGCATGTACAGTATTTAAAGACCAGACATTTGAAAATACTCTTTTACCATGTGAATTATTACAGCACATTAGAAGCCATTTATAGTAACTTTTATTTGGCCCTCATTTAACTACTCCTGTTTATCCCTCAATGTTTGTAAAGAAAACAAAAAAACTCTTGGTAACAGAAATAGCAGAGTAAATAAGCTTGCAACTGGAGCATTTCTGTCGTCATATTGACAGTCTCTCTAAGTTTGCATGATCAGTGTGTATTAAAAAACCCTCCCTGACATAGGTTATATAATTAGTCCCGTTCCCCCATTTATGGAGAACCCAGACACGAACAGTCACACAGCAGTATTATAACCCTGTCTGTTTATCAGTCATCAGGAATAAAATGTGATCATCCTTCCCGCTTGCTTAGAGTGTAAGAACAATTACGAGACAATGTGAAGTGTGTAGACTACCTCTCCCCTCCAACCCCAAAACCCGATTTTTTGTTTTTTTGGCCGCTAGGCGTGAACAGTGAGTACTACTCACCTCGCGGCGCCGGTTTGCCTGGGTGCGTTCAGGCAAGAGAGAAGAAAAGCATAATTTCTACTAAAGAACCTGCGTGGGTGGCTTACTGCACTCCCCCCACCTCCCAACCTTGCATAAAAATGTCCATTTAATAAGTTGGGACTTGCTTTCAATGTCCTTTCAACAAAGCCCCACGTGTCCTTCTCAGTAAAGATCACTGTTAGGCCTACCGTTCATTTTACTGCACTTTATTGCCTAATCACGGAAGTTTGGTTTTTTTTTTACTTTCTTTTCTCTACTTTTAAAGCTAGATTAATGTTGTTTGTGCAGTCTTTACTGAACTCACCGCCATCGTGCCACCGTTACTGAACCTATCCCAGACCCCAGCTTTTAGAAAGCACCAAATGAGCAGACCAATGTCGGCTACATTAGTCGGTAGACGCGATTACGTCGCCACTGCCCGCCAACAATGATGAATGTGAGGGTAATGTGGGCTTCGCAGATCTAATATTGTGCAACCAGTATTACGTCTGTGGTAGGCATACGCGAGACATGGTCTTCTTCCCACCCTCATCTCCCCACCACTACAGTCACCATGCCGTACGCTCTGCTCTTTGATGTAGGTCTTAGCGATGATTTTTCGGCTTTCCGACTTGGGAAATGCGTAAGGCACACGTGGTCGCTCGTCACAGGGAAAACGGCTCTTTGATCGGTGTCCGCGCCTCGCGATCAGAGGGAGCCGCTGATCGGAGGTCGGTTTCAGTGTAAAAACGGTCGGTGAACAGTAAAGGTGTCCGTAGATGGGAGGGGGTCGCTCGTCGGAGGGACCGCAGAAGACAGGTTTTACTGTATATTATTTTCCCATGTCTCTTGCATCACCTGTCTCATGGGAACTGTTTTGAATTGTCCACTCTCAGGAATTTGATGAGGAATGGGCAAAGAAGATCCAGCTGGAAAAATTCCGGTGGCATAACTCACAGTGGCTGGAGATGGTGGAGTCAAGACAGGTGGATGACTTCTCAGACTCCGCCTACATGTATCCTGATGAGCCTGGGTTTGATCCTTACCTGCAAGATGCAGACATTCTGGACAGGCCTGATCTCTTCTATGGTATGTGTGGCAGAGGAACACAGAAGGCTGTAGCTCTGCATCTTATGGTGGCTTTGCACAATCTTTCTGGGTTCAGCGAGATATATTTTCCTGAATTCCAACCACGACAGGATTCATAATGGGCTGGGTTAAAGTGTTTGTGCTGCTTACTATGTATGGCCATGTTTGGGAAAGTAATGATTATTGTAAATCACAAATATAAAGAAAGTTGCCTAAATTTCGTGTGTGGCCTAGCGTCTTTAAAGCTGCTCAGACTAGTGTGAGACATTGTATGTATGTTCTTTTTGTTCTGAACATATTCTTCTTATAGTTTTCAAATGTCAAAATGACTTCAAACTATTTATAAACAAATGCCCAGCCACATGTGATATTTTTCAGTTCATGCAACCACATAGGTGGCAGTTGAAAGGTCAGGGAAGCTATGTTTTCTTTATCTGGCAAAAAACAGAAGTGGCATCTCCTTTGCTTCATCAGAAAGTGGATGAAAGTGCAGGTCTTAGGCTGGATGGATGCATTGCTAAAATGGTTCATCTTCAACTGCTCTCGCTATTCACAGTGTGGTCAAATTATGGGCAAAGCTTATTTTCTCCATGTAAAATTTGTCTGTTATTTTTCTGACAAGATTAATGATTTAACTTTAAAGACATAATCTGAATGCATTAATGATTTAACATTAAAGACATCTGAATGCATTAATGATTTAACATTAAAGACATAATCTGAATGCATTAATGATTTAACATCAAAGACATAATCTGAATGCATGTTAATGTGTATGGAATATTATCCCGGAGGCATTTATAGCATCAGCATGGGAGGACATACACTGAAGACTTTTATTATAGATGCTGAATCAAACAGACTACAGAGTTTTACTGTAAATACTGAATCCAGTCCAATATCTATTCAGCCCTACCACAACTAGTTTTTACTGATGTATTTTCTTCTTTCTGTTCCAGAGGGTTATGACAACAGTATCATGATGGACGGTCACCTGACTCCAGAGTACATAGATGACGCTGGAAGATACAGTGATTTTTACTCACAACAACCTTATGGGTGAGTCTTTGAGTCGGAGTAGCTAGTGAGACACAGTCTGAGAGGAGGGAATGACAGCAAGAGAAGCATGTACTGTACATGCCTGGTAGGGCAGGCTGGAAGTAGCAGCACTAACTGACCATCAGTCTGAGTGGATTAATCAAGGTATAGAAAAAAAATTGGCTGCCCAGTAAAGTGCCCAGCCCTAGAAAGCAGAGAAAGTTGGATGACAAGAAGAGAAAAGAAATAGTAAAGGGCAGGTCAGATGTTTCCTTCCTACTCGACTGCCAGCAGAGTATATGCCTTTCTTATCCCATACCCGTCTTCAGTGCGGTAATAGAAGGCATGCCAGTCCCTCTAGTGGTCAGTCTGCGTGAATGTGGGGTTATGTCAACTTCTCGACTTTGTTTACGAAATTTCAACCTTGTCTCTAACCATCAGCATAGACTCTTTGGAGACCTGTGATAGTGTCCTAAAATCATGCTTAAACCTTCATTTTAGCTTCAAGGATACTTAATCTGCCTGACACTGGCACTGAGTGCATCTGATAGTTTGTAACATTCTCCATGAACAGTAGGCCAGGACACTCTTGCCAAGAACTTGGTGTAGGTTTAGGCACAGGATTAGAAAGGAGAAAGCAAATATGAGAGAGTTCAAGACAATGATCATGTCTAGGAATGTCCCAGTTTTGTATTTTCTTCCTTGACCCTACCTCTAACCCAGACAGGCGCGTTTTGGAATATTGTCGGCAAATTTTGCTGGAATAATTGATTTCAGCTGATTTACTCCACTCTTGCCGCCCTGTCACCCCCAGGACCTCGCTATTCGTATCCTGTTACTATGTAGACCTCCTTATTACCTATACATTCCTAATGCACCAAATTTTTTTATCTTTACATTTGTAAAGTAGACCTTCATACAAGGTATAGTTATAAACTTATAAACCTCACTATAATTTATAAACTGAAACATTCCTGTTCAGCATTTTCCTCAAGAAATTGACCTTGGTATGGTATATAACTTAATATAAGCAGACTGAAGATGGCATGTGATCATAAAACATGCAGCTCAATGCCACTGGCCTGTGCTGATCTGTCAAATTTCACACTTAGCTTGAGGGGATTGATGTTGGCAGGAAAGAGTTCTTACACTGGGTGGCGGACTCACTTATGACTTGTGATGTAATGGAGGTGATGATATCTAGATCTACCGTAATGACCGCAGACCAGGTGCATTTGCAAGTGGCCACCCACATCTTTTTAGCACGTAGACATGGGATTTCTGGATAGACAGAAAGTACCTTAAATGGTGATTCTTTTAATATGTTTCTGTCTTTTGGCATACAAATAACCCTGCATTTTGCTCTTCTTTTCTTTCATTGCATTACCAGGCTGTGAATGTGAGCCACACTAGCAGGGCTGGGGAAGAAAAGACATTTTTATTTTCATCACTTTTCTTTTATGTCAAACTTGCTCTTCACTCTTCTCATTTCCCGTAGTTCTATTATGTTGAGACTAGCAGATTATACTGGTACTCACCACTTTGCTAATCACACAGCATTTTAGAAAGCGCACAGCATCTTAGAAAGCACACAGCATTTTAGAAGGCACACAGCACTTTAGAAAGCGGAGAGTGTTTTAGAAAGCGCATAGCATTTTAGAAAACACATAGCATTTTAGAAAGCACACAGCAGTTTGAAAACAGCCGATCATCACTTCTGGAAGCTGTGCCACGAAAATGGCTTAAGTCATTTTGGACATTTCTGAGAAAGCTTGGGCGAAACATTTTCATGGCAAAGCAAAGTCAGTGTGTATCTAGTTCTTTGCCTCTGCCTTTTTTGGCAGGAAAATATTGATGCATTTTGACTTTTTTAACATGTCAACACGAGCTTTGATCTCATCAACTCAGTATCACTATTCCAAAATGGTCTAAGTCCAGTTGGCGTGGTGAAGATATGTTTAGTGCTATAATCAGATTGGGGGAGGGGGTGAAAGCCCCACAGCAGCTGAAGAATATGCAACAATTATCATCTTCTACTCCCATTTCATACTGCCCTGCATTTCAAACTTCACACCCCATTTTGTTAGTTGACACTGGAACAATGTTCGTTAACACACAGTTAGCATAGAAAGCAGACCAGTTTGTTTTTGTCTCTTGTCAGATATGGCATTGAAGATCCCTACGACAGACCAGAGGGTCACTTGGGATTTGTGCAAGATGGCCACCAAGTAGATCCCTATGGTCGTGCCCTTGACCCATACGGACCAGAGTATGGCCAGTACTTAAATGGAGACCACGACGACAGCCCGTACTACAGAGACTTTGGTTACCGGTAGAACAAAACAGGGTACTCTGGTCTTGCAGTGGCTTGGGGGAAAATGTGACAAGAATGGGNCACCTGTCAGTTACTTATCAGCTTCGTCTAATGTCTTGTGAGAAAACATTTTTGCCAAAGCTGTTTTTTTTTAATTGAGAAAATTGAGCAGTTCTGTGTGACTATAGATCTTTACTGAAATACAGTTCTCAACTATTTTCTATTACTACATCAAGAGCATACACAGTTTGCCAAAAATATTTTGTTGGCAGGTAAGTTTTGATAACCAGGCAAGGAATAAGATTAAAATTACAGTATTATAATGATAAAACAAACATAAGCTCTTTGGTTGCATAGTCTTATATAGGTCATCATGAACAATACTGGAAGAGAATAGAATAATTTTTATCTAAAAATTTTGAGCACATGGGTTGGATTACGTAAAATATCTTGATCCTGAAAGTTATTTTTCTTTTCCTCCAAGCCTCCATTGTAACCAAGTATTTGAGTGTGGAAAACAGTCCCACCCATCAAGTAGACTGAGACATTATTATTTTGTTTAAGTATTTGTAGCAAAATTTGTCTCTAATCCCATGGGGGAAAGGAGATTAGCAACATTTTGCACATACAATCTGTGATATGTGAATTATTGGCTGCATGCAAGTGATTTATTTTTTTTAACCACCGAATCCTCCCTTCATGTGCCATACCTGCTCCAGATCATGAGCTGCTGATAGAAAATATGATCTGTTTTGGTTGGCATTTTAAATATTATTGTTCAGTCCATCATATGAATTTCTGAAGAGTTTTCAGGGCCATTTTGACGTGGCCATGATGGTGAAGTTTAATCCTAGATGTTCTTTATTGACCTCTTGCTTGACGTACATGTGCGTTATAGAAATAGCATTACTTTGTCATTTCTGATGCATCTGTATGTCTTGTTTCCTATGTAATGAACTCTTCCTACATACAAGCTAATAAGCTCATGAAAAGTATACAGTGAAGAGGTTTAGGAGAAATGAAGACATTTTTGATTGGATCGGAAGTTCCTGTTGCTGGAAGATAAACATGCCAGTGACCCAACGAAACTAAAGCAAGTTTGGGACGTGGTGACATCATAGGATCAAGGATTTCAGAGGTTTAATTCTGTGTGTTTGCAGAGGGTTACTGAGTAAGGGAATCTTGCCTGGGGGGGAGGAGGTGGATGTTTTAAGGCAAGTTACAAGCACCACAGTAGCATAATCCTGTTCATTTTTGTTCTCTATTCCCTGCTACTATTCAGGGTGATCACTGATGCTTACTGAACTTACCCCATTGAATATGGAGAAGTTTTAAGAATTTTCAAGCTGCATTGGGGAAGTGGATTAGTTTGTTGTTATGAATACCTGTAGCAAGGGGGATATATGGATCCAGCAGTACTGGTATCATGTGGACCAGCTCATTCCTAGGTAATATGTGGCCAGTTTTCTTGAATTTGTAATTAAGTCACATTTTGGGGCATTGACTTACTGAAAAGCTTTTCTAAAAGCCTTTAAGTTGATAACAAATTCACGGTTATTGCTTCACCGATGGCCGAGATATGCATGCCAGACGGTGCGGGGTGTGAAAAAGTAAGTTTTTGAGAAAATGGCTGACAAAGATTTTAAGCAGTTTTAACAGCATGTCCACTATTTCTTCCCTAAGGTACAGGCATTTCTAGTTAAGCTACAGACATGAAATTTCACACACTTATTATGCATGGACTGGACTTAACTACGCATATTTTTTTAATAATATGTACAAAGATATTAAAAGGTAACTTAATATTTATGAAATGACCTTTTTTAACAGATTCCTGAAATAATGTCAAATTGATGTATTTAGACATAAAACATAACTGTAAAACTTACTTGATAAATAGATCTGATACCAATGTTAACAAATGATGCAAAATCTTAATTTTGACTAAGTTGTCAAAATTCTGGTCGGCAGCTGCGACTTCATTACCAGTTCTTGAAAACGGGTCACATATAGGAAAAACTCACAGTGGGTCCCAGATACTGTTTAATGGGAACAGAATGAGGTCTTCTGGTGCTCTGTTCAGTAATTGTTTTAGCTTTTCTGGCACATGTGTCAACTGACACAGGGTTAGTTTAGGGTGAAATTATGTTTTTCTCAGACAAATTGTTATTGAAATTGAAATTGTTAGGCTGTAAGGCTATTTCCAAATTTTTTTTTTTTTTTGTGTTCTTTTAACTGTGTGTCATACAAATTATTTATATTGCCATGCAAGCTTATTTTCCCAGGTCCATATTTAGAATGGTTGACTTTTTGTTTTTAAGTTCCGTCCATGACTGCACATCTCAGCCTTTCATTTATGGTGTAGAGGAAGAAGTATGAAACTCCACTTTAAGCAATTTTGAAAAAAGAAATTCTTTTAGTAAGTTGTTATGCTAGTAAATAGTTTATCTTGTACTTAAATGATATAGGAACCCATCACTACTTAGAGGATAGGTATGTTATGCATATTTTTTTTTTCCCTCGTCCGTGGTGCACTAGAGATACGTTCTTGCAGTGTGATTTGTAAAAATTTAAACCGCAGTAAGGCACACATAACTCAAATAAATGTTGCTCGAATTCTTTGAAAACACAAAATAGCCTTGTGTTGTATTTGGCCACAACTGTCTCTTCAACAGCCATTTGAAAATGAAAAGACATCCATTTGGAGAATGGACATCTGAACAGCATATTGTTATTATGGTTTGTCATATTAGAAATCAGAAATTTAAATACCAAAGATTTCATTTATTGCCTCTGTGGTGAACAGGAGATGTCATATACCCCCTAGTTCGGCATCTGAACATCATATTGTTATTATGGTTTGTCATATTAGAAATGAGAATCTAAATACCAAAGGTTTGATTTACTGCCTCTGTGGTGAACAGGAGATGTCATACACCCCCCAGTTCCATGGTGTCTTCTAACATCCCCAGAGGCTTTCACCTGTACATTCGATGGCACACTACAGGACTTTACAATGACTAGTGATGAGACAATTTGGATAAACAGGTGTTCTTTTCAATGTGTATTTCTTCCTGGTATAATAACATTGGTTATTTTGTCAGCTTATTGTTGAATTAACATCATTTCTTGAGTAATTTCACACCTGCATGAGTGTGATTACTGTGATGGTGTGGCTGACTTCAAATTCAAGACGGTGCCGGAATTCTCATTTGTATTTTTTTCTTTTGTTCAATTTTTATGCTGAAATTTGTTACTTGTCATTAAGCTAACATGATGGCCCATCTTACCGTTTGGTTTCAGGATAGACAAAAATGTCTCTGTAATTGAGGATTGTACCAGCATGTTGATAAAAAAAGTGCAGGCTGACTTGATCTCTGGAAAGACCTGATGGATTGACTCCTGTTGTATAGTGAGCAAATTTATATCCACACTTAAACCAGCCCCAAACTACTAATACCAAGCCATACAGTAGAACTCAGTTAACACAACAGTGCTTTACTCGATATCTCGCATGACCCAGTAGAAAAGAAATTCTCCATTTAAAGGCACTCTTTATTCATCGTAAAATTTTATGATTTATCCAATAAGAAGTTTCAAAGACCCTTTGATAATACAATAAAAGATGCTCCGGCAAGAGAGGAAAATGCGACTCACAGAGAAAAAAAACGAGACTGCCATAGCAATTTTGTATAACCCTTGTTCATTGGTGGTCTGGTGCTTAGAGATTTGGTAGGGTGAATAATGCATCAGTCAAAGGTGATGACAATATTCAGTGATCTCCAACAATACCTAACACTATAACCAGTCAAGGCTGTGGAAACCATCACTTGGAAACAAAGCCGACAGGCATTGCTTCGGTTATTTCCCCTTATTTTGTACTGTAAATGGATAACACAAAACTCATTTGATCTGCGACAGTTTGTCCAGTTCTTCAATTTCATGTTAACTAGACCAGAGTTCTACTGTACAAACTGAATGTTTCTTATTTAATTTAAAACAGATGCATTATACACTGTATCCTTGCAATAAAGTGGTTAGTTGGCCAACAATACAGTGAGGCGGTAATAATAGCAAGTAATGGACGGAAGCAGCCCACTCACTGGCACTGTGAGAAGCATTGTCTTTAAAGAGTTCATTTAGTCTTGTTCTGAGTCTGAGCGGGGCCATTCTGTCAGCGGAATGACAGTCTGTAGGAATGTTGTAAGTTTGTGAACACAAAAAAAACAAAAAAAAAACCAGTTTTATTTATTAATAATAAATTCACACAATTCAGTTATTGCCAGCTGTGTTGTTTGTATTGTTTATTTAATAATCCAAACACTTGACAGTGTTCAGAGATATCACAAGTTGGAGTCACACCAAGAGATGCATACACCACAAGATATTTGCCCTCAAACTCAAACATATTAACGACCTACATCATGAGATAGGAAATGGGAGATAATATGGACAGGGTGTACCAAGTGTATCCTCGGCTTCATGAAACATGGGCACCACAGGGGAACATTCACACACACACACACACACACAAACAAAGGTGGAACTCCGCACGATAATTCATGTATCAGTCAAACAAGCTTATCAGAACATTTTCCATACAAATCTAGTGCTGCTCTGAACAACAAATCCCAACATAACTGCTGCATAAATTGCAAAATTCTCCTCTTCCCCCCCCCCC